>CAKKTC010000219.1:0-44925 GCA_920104205.1 Eupeodes latifasciatus
ATGATGATGATGATGATGATGATGATGATGATGGATGATGATGATGATGATGATGATGATGATGATGATGATGATGATGATGATGATGATGATGATGATGATGATGATGATGATGATGATGATGATGATGATGATGATGATGATGATGATGATGATGATGATGATGATGATGATGATGATGATGATGATGATGATGATGATGATGATGATGATGATGATGATGATGATGATGATGATGATGATGATGATGATGATGATGATGATGATGATGATGATGATGATGATGATGATGATGATGATGATGATGATGATGATGATGATGATGATGATGATGATGATGATGATGATGATGATGATGATGATGATGATGATGATGATGATGATGATGATGATGATGATGATGATGATGATGATGATGATGATGATGATGATGATGATGATGATGATGATGATGATGATGATGATGATGATGATGATGATGATGATGATGATGATGATGATGATGATGATGATGATGATGATGATGATGATGATGATGATGATGATGATGATGATGATGATGATGATGATGATGATGATGATGATGATGATGATGATGATGATGATGATGATGATGATGATGATGATGATGATGATGATGATGATGATGATGATGATGATGATGATGATGATGATGATGATGATGATGATGATGATGATGATGATGATGATGATGATGATGATGATGATGATGATGATGATGATGATGATGATGATGATGATGATGATGATGATGATGATGATGATGATGATGATGATGATGATGATGATGATGATGATGATGATGATGATGATGATGATGATGATGATGATGATGATGATGATGATGATGATGATGATGATGATGATGATGATGATGATGATGATGATGATGATGATGATGATGATGATGATGATGATGATGATGATGATGATGATGATGATGATGATGATGATGATGATGATGATGATGATGATGATGATGATGATGATGATGATGATGATGATGATGATGATGATGATGATGATGATGATGATGATGATGATGATGATGATGATGATGATGATGATGATGATGATGATGATGATGATGATGATGATGATGATGATGATGATGATGATGATGATGATGATGATGATGATGATGATGATGATGATGATGATGATGATGATGATGATGATGATGATGATGATGATGATGATGATGATGATGATGATGATGATGATGATGATGATGATGATGATGATGATGATGATGATGATGATGATGATGATGATGATGATGATGATGATGATGATGATGATGATGATGATGATGATGATGATATGATGATGATGATGATGATGATGATGATGATGATGATGATGATGATGATGATGATGATGATGATGATGATGATGATGATGATGAGATGATGATGATGATGATGATGATGATGATGATGATGATGATGATGATGATGATGATGATGATGATGATGATGATGATGATGATGATGATGATGATGATGATGATGATGATGATGATATGATGATGATGATGATGATGATGATGATGATGATGATGATGATGATGATGATGATGATGATGATGATGATGATGATGATGATGATGATGATGATGATGATGATGATGATGATGATGATGATGATGATGATGATGATGATGATGATGATGATGATGATGATGATGATGATGATGATGATGATGATGATGATGATGATGATGATGATGATGATGATGATGATGATGATGATGATGATGATGATGATGATGATGATGATGATGATGATGATGATGATGATGATGATGATGATGATGATGATGATGATGATGATGATGATGATGATGATGATGATGATGATGATGATGATGATGATGATGATGATGATGATGATGATGATGATGATGATGATGATGATGATGATGATGATGATGATGATGATGATGATGATGATGATGATGATGATGATGATGATGATGATGATGATGATGATGATGATGATGATGATGATGATGATGATGATGATGATGATGATGATGATGATGATGATGATGATGATGATGATGATGATGATGATGATGATGATGATGATGATGATGATGATGATGATGATGATGATGATGATGATGATGATGATGATGATGATGATGATGATGATGATGATGATGATGATGATGATGATGATGATGATGATGATGATGATGATGATGATGATGATGATGATGATGATGATGATGATGATGATGATGATGATGATGATGATGATGATGATGATGATGATGTGATGATGATGATGATGATGATGATGATGATGATGATGATGATGATGATGATGATGAGATGATGATGATGATGATGATGATGATGATGATGATGATGATGATGATGATGATGATGATGATGATGATGATGATGATGATGATGATGATATGATGATGATGATGATGATGATGATGATGATGATGATGATGATGATGATGATGATGATGATGATGATGATGATGATGATGATGATGATGATGATGATGATGATGATGATGATGATGATGATGATGATGATGATGATGATGATGATGATGATGATGATGATGATGATGATGATGATGATGATGATGATGATGATGATGATGATGATGATGATGATGATGATGATGATGATGATGATGATGATGATGATGATGATGATGATGATGATGATGATGATGATGATGATGATGATGATGATGATGATGATGATGATGATGATGATGATGATGATGATGATGATGATGATGATGATGATGATGATGATGATGATGATGATGATGATGATGATGATGATGATGATGATGATGATGATGATGATGATGATGATGATGATGATGATGATGATGATGATGATGATGATGATGATGATGATGATGATGATGATGATGATGATGATGATGATGATGATGATGATGATGATGATGATGATGATGATGATGATGATGATGATGATGATGATGATGATGATGATGATGATGATGATGATGATGATGATGATGATGATGATGATGATGATGATGATGATGATGATGATGATGATGATGATGATGATGATGATGATGATGATGATGATGATGATGATGATGATGATGATGATGATGATGATGATGATGATGATGATGATGATGATGATGATGATGATGATGATGATGATGATGATGATGATGATGATGATGATGATGATGATGATGATGATGATGATGATGATGATGATGATGATGATGATGATGATGATGATGATGATGATGATGATGATGATGATGATGATGATGATGATGATGATGATGATGATGATGATGATGATGATGATGATGATGATGATGATGATGATGATGATGATGATGATGATGATGATGATGATGATGATGATGATGTGATGATGATGATGATGATGATGATGATGATGATGATGATGATGATGATGATGATGATGATGATGATGATGATGATGATGATGATGATGATGATGATGATGATGATGATGATGATGATGATGATGATGATGATGATGATGATGATGATGATGATGTGATGATGATGATGATGATGATGATGATGATGATGATGATGATGATGATGATGATGATGATGATGATGATGATGATGATGATGATGATGATGATGATGATGATGATGATGATGATGATGATGATGATGATGATGATGATGATGATGATGATGATGATGATGATGATGATGATGATGATGATGATGATGATGATGATGATGATGATGATGATGATGATGATGATGATGATGATGATGATGATGATGATGATGATGATGATGATGATGATGATGATGATGATGATGATGATGATGATGATGATGATGATGATGATGATGATGATGATGATGATGATGATGATGATGATGATGATGATGATGATGATGATGATGATGATGATGATGATGATGATGATGATGATGATGATGATGATGATGATGATGATGATGATGATGATGATGATGATGATGATGATGATGATGATGATGATGATGATGATGATGATGATGATGATGATGATGATGATGATGATGATGATGATGATGATGATGATGATGATGATGATGATGATGATGATGATGATGATGATGATGATGATGATGATGATGATGATGATGATGATGATGATGATGATGATGATGATGATGATGATGATGATGATGATGATGATGATGATGATGATGATGATGATGATGATGATGATGATGATGATGATGATGATGATGATGATGATGATGATGATGATGATGATGATGATGATGATGATGATGATGATGATGATGATGATGATGATGATGATGATGATGATGATGATGATGATGATGATGATGATGATGATGATGATGATGATGATGATGATGATGATGATGATGATGATGATGATGATGATGATGATGATGATGATGATGATGATGATGATGATGATGATGATGATGATGATGATGATGATGATGATGATGATGATGATGATGATGATGATGATGATGATGATGATGATGATGATGATGATGATGATGATGATGATGATGATGATGATGATGATGATGATGATGATGATGATGATGATGATGATGATGATGATGATGATGATGATGATGATGATGATGATGATGATGATGATGATGATGATGATGATGATGATGATGATGATGATGATGATGATGATGATGATGATGATGATGATGATGATGATGATGATGATGTGTAGGAAACTGCACCTTAATATATATAAAAAAATAATATATATTTAAAAAAATAAAAAAAATTAATACCCAATTTAATAACTTTGCTAATATAATAATACCTTAATATAATAATCTCTAATAATATTTAAAATAATAATAATAATAATAATAATAATAATAATAATAATAATAATAATAATAATAATAATAATAATAATAATAATAATAATAATAATAATAATAATAATAATAATAATAATAATAATAATAATAATAATAATAATAATAGTAATAACAATAATGAGAATAATAATAATAATCTGAATAAAACACACAAAACAAAATAATTAACTTTATAGCCCAGACTATAATAAATGATAGCAAATATAAAATAACGCAATGATAATAATGCACACCTAAACTCATTACATAAGTATGTCTTTTTTTTTTGGTCTCAGTACCAAACCGCCGTTTAACTGAGAAAATAAGTTATGTATACGATACCCATTAGCATACATAATATGTAGGTACATAACTCAGTCTAACTGTTAGATGTGATGGCATGATCTATATACCACGACCTCGAACTGTAGGAATTGACCGGTACATAGGTGGGACGATTATCCCGCAAGAGTAAGAGTGGATAAAGTTAGAACATGCAGTTACGATAATTAGTTAGAAGTTGGACAGTTGATCTTGAAATATAAAGCAGTGCGGTTCGGTCTCTGGTCAATCCCCTCATTATAAGAGGATTACGCGATTCTTGTTGAAGCCAATAAAAGTATAGAAAAACCAAGAAACAAACGGCTAGTGACAAATTTTTAAAGAACAAAAAAAAATAGGAAAATTAAACAAATTTTGGTTTCATTTAACAACCTATTTAAATATTAAATTATATAATCCATAAATACCTACACTGAAAAAAAAGGGAAATATAAATAGTAGAATAGTACTTACCAGCTGAAAAATTAATACTTACCAGCCTAAAGACAAATTAAATACAAACAAAATATAGAAAAAACCAGTGCTATACACCTGCCGAAAGAAAAAATTCAATCAGTGTACTTACCTGCTGAATAATTAATTAAAAATATATAGAAAAGAAAAAAACCCAGTGATACTTACCTGCTGAAAAAAAAAAATTAATAAAAAATAACCTATAGAAAAGATACTTACCTACAATAAAAAAAAGGAAAATCGGAAATTACAAATTAAAACAAACAATACCTACCTACCTACTTACCTGTGATGAGGACCCCTTTTCATTCGAATCTTCATCGTACTTACCTGGAGGATCATCAACTGGAACAACCCCGTGAAATTTCTCCCTTGTGATACTTACCTCCCTAACTTTCGATTTTCTGTGTGCCTTCCCCTTTTCCTAATTGTACCATGTATCTTGCCTTGTCCGACGTGGCGTATACGTGTAAATTATAAAATTTGTATAACAAAAAAGAGAGTTTATAAAAAAGTTAGTGTGGGCCTTATAAAATACTAATTAACCAAAAAAAAATTAAATCTGAAAAAAATAGTAAAAATATATATAGAAATAAAATAACTGTACCTACCTGAAAGAATTTTAAAATTAATCGAGAAACAAAAAAATTAAGAATAGAGTAAAAGAAAGTGTCCTCAAAACATCCCAAAATATTTGTTTTTTTTTTTTTTTACTTTGTTTATTTCCCAGTGAAAAATAAAAAGAAGGAAACCAAGGTGGTGCACTACATTGGCGGCAACGAATCCAAGTAAGTCAATTAATTACATATATTTATTATAAAAATATTTTAATTTGTTTTGTTGGAACACTTGTGGGGGGTTTTATCATAATAAGAAAAAGAAAAAAAAAAAATAAATAAAAGCTAAATAAAAAAAAAAGTAAATCTCATTTAAATAGTAACATTTAAAAAGAGATGCTTTTGAAAATAAACAATATAAACATATAAACAAATTTTCAACTTGATACAACATCGACGACAAAATATTAAACATTTTTTTTGAAATTCTTTCATGGTTGCCAATGATTGGATTTACACTTTGATTACATTTAGTCATTATTCGGACATTTGAATTTTTAATGAAAGTTAATAAAAATAGTGATAAATGCCAACTCGCAACAATAAATATTATAAATATTTTGTTTTGATTTAATAGTTTTTTTTTTGTTTTCCAAACTAAATTTAAATATATAATAAAATTTTTTAAATTTTATTGTTACTTTTTGCCCATAATAAAAATGTTCTAAAACTGATCTTCCCTCTTTTTATCGTCCATTGAGCGGTATGGATTGAGACAATTTTTTGTTAAGTCATTGGGAAGTGGAATTCTTTTTTTTTATTTGCTTTAGATTTTCATTTAGAATAGCATGAAGCACTAAACCCTAAGTCAGAGGTGGGGTGACACGCTGAAGGATGACGATGGTGACGATTAGGATCTGGTAAGCTGGAACCTCTATCCGGTTAGGGGCTACTGCATAATACGGAGGAAGCAGTAGCCAAGGTATGGTGACCTAGGTCACATAGGGTGGGATAAAACCTCCAAAAAAGGGGCATTAACAACTTTAACCCTCCCCCTATCGGAATCACACACCCCTGCTTCCCACATTGAAGAGTTCGGGCTCAACGATTTTTTTTTATTGTTGAACCCCCGATTCTACGTTCGTACACTCTCCGGCATGAAGTTACGTAACAACGGTTCAGTGCTACGGTAGCAAGAACCCCACCCACCGACGAGCTAGATCGTGCTAAAAGCAAGCATGCCAAACTGCCGTAGCCTGAACACCCTCTCTTTCCTGCTGCCCGGATCAGCCTCATGCATCTGTAGGCATGGGGTTGTAACGGTGGTATAGGACGGAGAGGTCGGATTCTCTTGGGAATCCAGCCGATATCACCAGCGGTTCGTTACAGATGGCGCCCAACGTGGGGCACGAATTCTTCAAAAATTTTAACACCTAGTGGGAAGTTTGGTTCGGAATTCATAAGCGTTGACTATACTGCAGATACATGTTGTATTTCGGACTTGTGTTTGTTTAGTGTTAGACTTTTTTTTTCAATCCAAGATTTTTTTCTCGTTGTGGATTTTTAATTGTTTTTGCGGACGTCCGCTTAATGGGTTTACCCACCCGCATTAAGGCTGTAGCGATCCGTGATAATGAATTAAAACAGAATACCTGTTTTCAGTATACATTAAAGCCTGAGTTTGGAGATATTTTTTATTATGCTTCAGTTGTTTAATTTCATGTTGTAAACAGTTAATTATTTTAAAAGGTACTATCTGCACAGTGATTCAGATGCTTGACTGTCAGCTTGGCAGATAAGCTAGCTGAACATAGCAAGCACAGCCTGTCGTAGCGTAACAAAGCAAGTCTGGGATACAATGTTGTGGATGTAGTATGGCTGAGCTTTCCGAATCAAACTTTCGTGATTCTATAGGGGGTTACAGCACTGGTCTTCATACGTCGTCAGTATTCGCCTCTTAGTACGTCACTTCACCTCGACTACATGAAATATTTGGATTATCTTTTATAAAATTTTATTTCTCTCTTGCAAACATTTTTTTTCTCTATAGATATTTTTTGGTTTTAGTTTATTAACCAATTTAATTTTAATTATATACATACATTAGGGTGGTCCTTATTCTTAAGAAAAAAAATTTTTTTCTTAAATTTCGCGGGCCACCACGTAATTTTAATATATACCATGAGAAAGTAAATCAGTATTTTTTTTGAGTTTTTTTAATGACATATAGGGGTCGCTACCAAGGATTGAATCTCAAATAAAAACACGAAATCTGTATTTTTCAAATTCTTATATTTTCATAATCAGGACAAAAAAATATTACTTAATTATTGTTGTTCTTATGAATTAACATATTTAGATCATTTATTTTAAAGATATAAGGGTTGACTTGTTAGTATTAGGGTATTTTTTCCTATAATCTTTTACTAACAAAAGCAAATATTGCTTCTGTTCTTCATTAGTTGTAATTAATTTATTAAATTCTTCCATTAAAGCAACACCGCGCAACAGAAGCAATATTTTTGTTGAAGATTTTGAAGGCCTTAAGGTCTTTCAATAATTGTAGGTCGTTTCTTGGTGCTGACAATCCGCTAGGAGCTTGAAACCAATATTTAACATAAATTACCACTGTGAAAATGCATATTTATCTCACAGCCTTTTCGTCTTTCTTTGAAGCTTGAACTGATGCTTGAATAAATAAATTTTCAAACAGTATAAGGCTCTTGCCATCCACCTAGCTCGATGTACACCAGCAGGCCTCCTAAATGAAACACATTTTTCAGGAATACCGCCAAAGAAAATGGTCGTGAGATTCAACAGTTCTCTGTAGTCATCTCGAGGTTGATGTACTTGTTGTTTTTTAGCAAAAAAAATCATGTCTGCGGCCACTTCTGCAGAAATATTTATATCAGAGTCATCTGTTATTGTTTTGAAGTAGCTTTGGTCAATAGTGTTCCAATTGTTTTTAAATCTTTTAAATAATTGTATATCAGGACCACTGGATGGGGCCATTAATTGATCCACTACAGCTGACAACATAATTTCCATTATGTGGTGACGACAAGCAACCCAAAGCATATTTTTATTCATTTTTCGTTCCAAAAGAACGCATACTCCACTTCTCAAGTCCGTATTTACAGCAGTAGTGACAAAACACAAACATTTAACTTTATCACTCAAATTCCATGAATTTATAGCTTCGGAAATAGCTGACGCACATGCTTCGCTCGTTCCACGTTGCAATTTTGAAACTGCGAGTAGTTGATCAACTCTATGTCCTGATACCAAAATTGGCAGCCGATCTACAGTTTCGTATCCAGTAATATCTTCTATCAGTTTACCGTCCTAATGGATTGTTAATGATGAATTATGTTTAAACTCGCTTTTGAGAGACTCTGCAACAGCTTTGCGATTTTTCACACGCTGCCGACGAATAGAAGATCTATTGACATTAAATTCTGATGGATAATAGCCTGCACTTTTTAAAGTAGACGTCACAACCATAGTTGCTCGCCTGTCACTCAATTTAGAGACATCAAAGGGTGGAGGCTAATTGGCTGTTAATTATATCTTTTCGAGCTCGTTTCTGAGGTGGCAGCATTTCGGACAATTGTGGTTTGGTTCTTGGCAAAGTTTCTTCTTCACTGGTGGGTTCAGACGACGAAATAAATTGAGATAATAAAGAAATTGAGGACTTTTCTGTTAATGCCGAGATATTTTTGTTTTCACGCTCGCGCAATTTTTCAAGGCGTTCTTCTTCTTTCCTTTTATTTTCCTTCATTTTCTTACATTTGTTTAAAGTTTTTCTGTCCACTGAACCAATTAAAAATTGGTGTCAATTTTGTCGTACTGCTATTAAAAACTTCTTGTCTTCTTCTGAAGTCATAATATTTAAAGCATCATGATGAGCAATGTCAAATAAACCTTCTAATTTTTGTTACCAGTTTTGTTCTTTTATCTTCAATGTTTCTGAACGTTTTTTCTTGTTTTCTTTATTTTTTTTTTTAGATTTTGCCATTCTTTAAATAGTTTTTTTAATTTTACTGATGATATGTTTTTTTAATTGAATTGGCATACTAGTTTTTTCCCACAAACTTATAACTGCACAAGCCGTCAAAGTCGCAGATTCACGTACGCTTTTTTTGCTTCATTTTTGTAATGAAAAAAGTACCGCAAAACTTCTCGGATGGATGGCAACGTTGATTGGCTTAATTCGGATAATAGTTGACCGATAAGCCAAACTTTACTTTGATTTCTAGTAGCTTTACTGAGTCCGCTACTTGTAGACGCCATTGCAAGTTGAAACACGTCACTATAATTCAAAGCGCGTGCGCACACGTTGATGACTTATTTAAACTGAAGTGCGCGGCGGGCTAGATCTCGACGCGTCGGTACAGAAGAGCCCTCGAGGGGTGGAGGGGATAGACAGCGATTGTCTATGCGAGTTTCACTTGTTGATGTGATTTAAACACCTATAAATGAAACATCACTGTAACTATCATTTAGACTGTTATTCGATGCTTTTTGTACAAAGTTTGACAGCTGGAAGCGACCTCTAAATCTTAACAAAAAAATTTAATAAAAAAAACTCACTTCATATTTAAGGGTATTGTTAATGCTGACGCAACCCAAATGTAGTTTCGCAAATTGACTGTTGAGAGGAGCTACATGCCACACCAACATAAACGTCAGAATTACCATCTTAGAACTTCCTTTTCCTTTTTTTTGGTTTTTGCTTTTAACCTTAACCCGACTCGCCACGAGGTGAAAGTATATTTAACCCTAACTTATGTACATAATTTAACTTAATTGTATATCATATATACCTATATAAAAAAGACTAAGTAAGTTTGGAAATGCACAATAATTTATTTATGTAACTAACTTGAATTTTATGTAATAAAGGTTTTGAAACCAGCATATTTTGAACCAATTTGTTTGATTCGTGCTAGTTATCAAAAAGGTCTTTGGTTGCCACCGAATTTGTAGCAACATTTTTCAAAACTTATGTGACATTCTGATGTGAAGCGTTGCTTGCTGCTGCGATACGAAGATGCCACCTAAAAGCCATCAAAAACAAATGCTAAGAACCTGAGCCATAAAGAGGACTACAACTGCCATAGCTGTGAAAAACCTGATGCCGCCGATGATATGGTCCAATGCGACCAATGTAAAACCTGGAACCACTTCGGATGTGCCGGAGTTAACAAAAGTATCCAGGAAAAATCTTATTTATGCCAAGAGTGCACAGGTAAGAGTAGGCATCTATCTAGCTTTTCAGGAGCGGATTCCGCATCTGCTGTGGGGTTGGTCCAATCAGAAGCCAACGAGCAAAGCCAATCAGCGCAAACACAACTAGCAATGGATGCTGCTACATTTCAACAAAGTATCCATCAGTTTTCTTCACCGAGTGCGGCTGAAGTTGCCGCTAAGTGTGGAAACCCTGCTCCTATATATAATCCGCTGAATCTCCCAATATCAGCAGCACCAACAGCCGCTGGACACGTCCAAAGTTCCGCGAGAGTTTCTGCGCCAAGTGCGGCCGAGGTTGCCGCTAAGTGTGGGAACTTTAGCAAAGAATTTAACCCGGTGTATTCACAATCACCCGTAGCATCAACATTTGCTGCGATTGTTCAAAGTTCGACAGTAGTTCCGGCAGCATACTCAACAGTCCATACTCAACACGCCACGACAGATTCTGCGCACAATGCGGCCGAAGCTGCCGCTATGTGTAGACATCTTGTTCCCATAGTTCCAATTGCGAACTCCACTCAGGCATATCCCCTTGCCACCACAGCAAATGAAAGTTTTTTCGGTTTGCCAAATCATTCACAACATTCCACGATGCTTATGTCCAATCCACTAAATTTTAAAGATAACCCACTTCAATTTTCAGCTCTACATTCTAAATTTAACACAACTCATACACCTCTACATAGAAACGAAAACATTTTGCTTTCCACCATTCCAAGATCCAAAAGTTCAACCAGTTCAAGGTCATCCAAGTTCGCTTCGAATAAGCTTCAAATAGAACTGCAGAAAATAGAGGAAGAAAGGCAGCTGAGGGAAGATCTTGATAACGAGGAGCTCAGAATGAGAAAAGAAAGGGAAGCCGACTACCTAAAGAAAAAATATAGCATCATGAGTCAGGCTGCTTATTCCTCAGAGGAAGATGAGGATGCTGCCCACGAGTTACAAAATATAAAGGCTGCCAGGGAAAACACAGATAAATGGGTTGCGGACATACTCGGACCTAAAAAGAATTACTCGCACTCCACGACCAATGTTGAAACTCATACCCCTGGTTTGATGCCCACCACCAGTTCTTCACGCATTAATACAACGTGGTGTATGGGTGCTAGAGAACCAATTTATTCAACGGGGCTACCAAATGCTAATGTATCTGCTAACTCACAGAGTGATGCTGCGAAACCAAATCTAACGAAACAGTCCCCGTTCGTGCCACCATCTAACGAGAATCCAACAACAGTAAATTTATTGATGCCGTCACAATTAAATGAAGAACAACAACAGCCAAATGCATATTCTTCTCAACATCTACCATCATTTCACAATGTCCAACCACAAACGCCCTCAAATATTTTTTTAACAAAAAATCATTTAGCAGCGCGCCATTTAATACGACACTTGCCAGTTTTCGATGGAAATCCCTCGGAATGGCCACTCTTCATAGCAAGTTTCACTCGGAGCACAGAACTAGGTGGTTTTAGTAATGAAGAGAACCTTTTACGCTTGCATAGAGCTCTAAAAGGTGATGCATTAGAAGCAGTGAAAAGCCTGATAATACAACCAAACTGTGTGGGGCGGGTAATTGAAACTTTGAGAATGTTGTATGGGAGACCGGAGCTCATTATCAACACGCTAATTAGAACTATAAGTGCTACGCCCTCTCCAAAAGCAGACAAACTTGAGACTATCGTTACCTTTGCCATAGCAGTGCAGAACTTGTGTGCTACATTTGAGGTTTCCGGTATCTTCAATAATCTCAACTACCCTATGCTGCTCCAAGAACTAGTCGGTAAGCTTCCTCCAACTTTGCGTCTCAACTGGGCAATTCACAAGCAATCGTTACCAATATGTACACTCTTCGATTTCAGTATGTGGATGTACACTATAGCTGAAGCTGCCAATGGAGTTCTTGTTTCAGCTCCTTCTTCATCTTCTGAGGAAAAGAAATTACGAAACAAAGCTTGGAAAAATAAGGGTATCGTAAACGCTCATTATAAACACAGTGAACAACAACTTGCTAAGTCAGAAAACAAGTGCTGTATTTGTAGTGACAACTGTGATTCGGTAGCAGTCTGTAAGCAGTTCCTACAGCTCAATCGCACAGCCCGATGGGCAGAAGTGAGGAAGCATCAATTATGCAGCAAATGTCTAAAAAGACATTTGAACTATAGATGTAGGTCAGATGCTATTTGTGGAAAAAATAACTGCGCCCTAAAACACCATCAGCTTCTCCATAACGATCAAACACACACTGAAACCCCTCATGCTGGCACAGTAGGAGTTCACTCTAAACACCGTTCCGATTCCCCGGGCTACAAAACAGACTCCATCCTTTTTCGAGTCATACCAGTTTTCCTTTATGGCAAAGGAGTTAAAATAAAAGTGTATGCCTTTCTGGACGATGGGTCGTCCGTAACCCTGTTTCAAACAGCTCAACGTACGGGGAGAGAAAAGACCGTTATGTTTGAAGTGGACGGGAAACACCTCGCGTTTGGAAAGTCGGTCCGAACTGATTAATTTGCATATATCTAGCACAAAAGAGAATGCAGAAAAATTCCAGCTCTCTAATGTTCACACGGTGTAGAAGCTCGCGTTACCAGCTCAAACCATCAATCAAGACGAACTCCAAATGAAGTTTGAACACTTAAAAGGTCTTTCCTTTGAGTCCTATAATAAAGCAATTCCTCGACTACCAATTGGACATCCACTTAAGTCGAAAGAAGGAGCTTGGAATGAGCCCCTCGCGACCAAAACTCGCCTTGGTTGGGTGGTTCACGGAAGTTGCGTTGATGAAGTTGAAAGTCACAGTAAAGCTCACAGCTTTCATATTTGTGACTGTAACGACATAGATCTCCGTCGACTAGTAAATGAGTTTATCTGTGATGATAACCTTGGAACTTCAGAGTCACACAACACCATGATGTCACAAGATGATGCTCGAGCCTTAGATCAACTAAATACCCATACGGTCCGCAAAGATGGAAGGTACGAAACGACACTCCTCTGGAGATTTGATGACGTGCAGCTACCAGATAGTTACCCTATGGCCAGGCGACGACTGGAGTGCCTTCAAAAACGTATGCAGCGTAGCCCAGATCTAGCCAAATTGTTAGATAGCAAAATTAAAGAATATGTTTTAAAGGGATATGCTCGAAAGTTAACAGCTCAGGAGATTTTAGAAAGCCAAAGTCGGTCCTGGTACTTACCTATTTTTCCCGTAGAAAATCCCAATAAACCCGGAAAGATTAGAATGGTTTGGGATGCCGCAGCCAAGGTTCGCGGAACTTCACTTAATTCAGTACTTCTTAAAGGGCCCGACCAACTTACGCCTTTAACTTCAGTTATCTTTAAGTTCAGACAGCACAAGATCGCTATTTGCGGGGACATCAAGGAAATGTTCCATCAAGTCAAAATCCGAGAAGAGGACCAACATTATCAGAGATTCTTGTGGGGCTGCAACGAAGATGGAAGACCCAATACCTATGTTATGACGGTGATGACTTTTGGGGCGACCTGTTCTCCGTGTACAGCGCATTACGTCAAAAACACTAACGCGGAACAGTTTGCAGCCGAATACCCAAGAGCTGTACAGGCCATCAAGGAGAACCACTATGTAGACGACTTGATGGACAGCATAGCGACAGAGGAGGAGGCAGTCAAATTAGCTCAAGAGATCCGACATATTCATAAGCACGGTGGGTTTTACATCCGAAATTGGGTTTCCAATTCGTGTAAGGTTCTGAAAGTGCTGGAGTCTGAACCTTACTTCTAACCCAAATCAAAGAGAAGTTCTATTCAAGTCACGACGTCCTACTAAACGCGAAGTCCTCAGAGTAATGATGACAATTTTTGACCCGTTGGGACTCATAGCTTGTTTCTTAATGTTTATTAAAATCTTGCTTCAAGATGTTTGGCGCTCGAAAATTGAATGGGATGATAAAATCAAGGATGAAGAATACACAAAATGGATTAAGTGGACTAAGCACCTACATGAAGTTGAGTCTGTTCAAATTCCAAGATGTTATGTTGCGTTGTCCTGGGGCTCCGAAACCCAGCTACATATTTTTGTTGATGCCAGCGAAAATGGGTATGCTGCTGTTGCTTACATCCGAAACTACAACAACGAACAAATAGAGACTAGCCCTATAGGTGCAAAAACGCGAGTAGCACCTCTTAAGTCGCTATCAATCCCACGCCTCGAATTACAGGCAGCCCTTCTTGGTGCGCGATACGCGAAATTTATCGCCGAATCACATGAGATTTGCTTCACTCGGCGCTTTTTCTGGTCGGACTCCAAAACTGTGCTGTGTTGGCTTCGATCTGACCATCGGAGGTATCGTCAATTTGTAGCATTCCGCGTCAGCGAAATTTTGGACCTCAGCGAAATCGACGAATGAAATTGGACCTCTACTAATATGAATGTAGCCGACGAAGCGACTAAATGGCAGAAACCTCCAGATCTCAAACCCACAAGCAGGTGGTTTAATGGCCCAAAGTTTCTGAAGCATTCCCCAGATAAATGGCCTAAAGAAAAAGTCGCGGGTTCAACAATTGAAGAGTTAAAAACGAATTTCCTAGGTATTCATACTTCCGGTCAAGAAAGCATATACCGGTCCGAAGAATCATCCACATGGAAAAAGCTTCTTAGGAGTACAGCATACGTCCATCGATTTATTCATAATACGAGCACAAAGAGGATCAAACTACCAAAGGTTAATGGGCCTTTCTCGCGCGAGGAATTACAGATTGCAGAAAAAAACTTGCTGAGAGAGTCACAAAACAGCGCTTATGGGGAAGAGATAGCTGACCTAAAAATGAACCGTGCTATCCAGAAAAGCAGTCCCATCCTTAACTTGAACCCATTCCTAGACGAAAATGGCATAGTTCGAGCTAATGGAAGAATCCGTTTGGCGGGAGGAACCGCCGAAGATGTAAGGCAACCAATTATTCTTCCAGGTTAGGTTAGGTTAGGTTAAAGTGGCTGTTGGTTGGGGCATCCAACACACTTAGACCAAAGTATGGTCCATTGTGATACCACATGGATCAGTTAATCAGCTTAACTCGTTGAACCAATTGGAGCTTCGAATGAAGCGTAGGAGACAAGTAATGTCTGAATTTTTTAGATCGCTGGTATCGTTAAAGTAGTAGTCTCCAAGGTGGATTCTACGTCTGTGTGATAAGGCAGGGCATGTGCACAGAAGATGAGAGATTGTCTCCTCTTCTTCTTCGTCCAAGCAACTCCTACAAAAATCATTTGCAGGGGCTCCAAGTCGAATAGCATGCCTTCCTATTAAGCAGTGCCCAGTCAGGACACCTATAACGTAGCTAATGTGGAATCTACTCAGAGAGATTAATTGTTTTGAGCGCCTGGCACTAAGAATAGGCCAAATTAGTTTTGTTGCGACACAGGTGGTGGTGTTATTCCACCTGAGGTTTGTTTTCTCTATGGTATCTTGCTTTAGCATAAGTTTACATGTAGCTAGAGGGATACCTATGTTAGCATTATGAGCCAGCAGAGGTAAAGTTGTTCCGCTTTTTGCAAGTTCGTCAGCTTTGCAATTTCCTGGAATGTCTCTATGGCCCGGCACCCAGAGAAGGTGAATGTTGAACTGTGTAGCCATCTCCGTAAGAGATGATCGACAATTTAGGGCTGTTAGTGAGTTTGTGGAGACAGAGTCTAGGGACTTTAACGCGGCTTGGCTATCCGAGAAGATGCGTATATCATTAGATGATATAACGTTTTCTCTAAGCCAGGATAGGACTTCTTTTATAGCCAGGATTTCAGCTTGGAACACGCTACAATGATCGGGTAGACGAAAGGAGAGACTTAAGTTTAGTCTATCTGAGTATACGCCTCCACCAACCCCATCCTCCGTTTTTGATCCGTCTGTATAGAAGTTTATAGGACCATCATTCAAAAATGATGTATTCTCCCAAGAAGACCTGGGAGGTATAGTCACTTTGAAGCTATAGTTATTAAACTGAGGATGGGGTATGGTGTAGTCAATATTACTGTTTATAGTTCTGAACGAGTTCAAAATAGTGGTGTGGCCAATTCCATTATTGATCCACAGAGAGGAGGGTTGAAGCCGTATGGCAGTGTTAGCGGCCGTTTGCTTGCTGAAAATGTCCAGCGGTATTAGATGGAACAGAACATCTAGTGAGGCGGAGGGGGTGGAGCGAAGTGCTCCTCCCATACACAGGCAGGCTGTTCGTTGGACTTTGCTGAGTTTATCGCGATTTGTCGCTGTATCTAGCGCCGTCCACCATACCGCTACTCCATAAGTAAGGATCGGTCTTATGACCGAGATGTATAGCCAGTGTGTAATACGGGGCTGTAGGCCCCATTTATTACCAATGGCCTTTTTACAGGAGAACAGGGCTACTGTGGCCTTGTTTATTCTCTCTTGAATATTAGGTTTCCAACTTAATTTCTTATCTAAAATGAGACCCAAGTATTTTGCTTGATCAGAGAATTTAAGTGGTACACCGTTTATGAGGGGAGGGTCAATGTGTGGGACTTTGTATTTCCTTGTGAAGAGGACAAGGTCGGTTTTTTGTGGGTTAACGCCTAGTCCACACCGATTAGCCCATCTGGTGAGCTTATTTAAAGCGTTTTGTAAGAGGTCCTTTAGTATATTGGGGTGTTTACCCGTTACCGCAATAGCAACATCGTCCGCATAGGCAAACACTCTGTATCCCTCTCTTTCTAGAGTAATTAGTAATTCATTTATTACTAAGTTCCAGAGGAGAGGGGATAGCACACCACCTTGTGGCGTACCTCTACTGACACCCCTTTGTGTAGTAAAATCGCCCAGTTTTGAATTGATAATCCTGCTTATCAGCATTTGATTAATCAATTCGCTGATCGACTTTTCTACCTTCAGAGATGTCAATACACGTGCAATTGCAGATGTGTCGACATTGTTAAATGCACCTTCTATATCTAAGAAGGCAACTAAGGTGTACTCTTTATGATGGAGGGAATATTCGATTGAACGTACTATACTGTGCAGAGCCGTTTCAACTGTTTTCCCTTTGTTGTAGGCGTGTTGAGCCTTTGAAAGGAGGGACTTATCAATACTTGCCCTTAGGTGGATATCGATCAAACGTTCAAAAGTTTTGAGAAGGAATGATGATAAGCTGATAGGTCTTAGGTCTTTAGGGTTAACGTGGCTGGATTTTCCGGCTTTTGGAATAAAAACAACTTTAACTTGTCTCCAAGACATCGGGATGTATGCCAATTTAAGGCATCCCTTGAATATGTTTTCTAGGATGGGTAATTATTCTTCCAAGATGGAACAGAATTACATCACTCATTATTGATGACGTCCACTGCCGCTATAAACACCAAAATGATGAAACCGTTGTCAACGTACTACGTCAAAGGTTTTACATCTCTCATATGAGATCTGCCCTTAAAGCCAGGAAAAAATTGTGTCAAGAATGTAAAAACAATAAAGCCCGTCCACGTCCACCTATAATGGCACCTCTACCTTCTGCACGACTTGCCTCATTCTGTCGACCATTTTCGTACGTCGGGGTTGACTACTTTGGCCCAATAACAGTCAGTGTAGGTCGAAGAATCGAGAAGCGTTGGGGAGTCCTCCTAACCTGCCTTACCATAAGAGCCGTCCATATTGAGGTTGCTCATACTCTGACGACCGACTCATGTATTCTCTGCCTTCGAAACTTCATAGCCAGAAGAGGCACTCCCATTGAGTCTCATAGTGACAATGGGACCAATTTCCATGGCGCGGAGCGGGAGTTACGGGAAGCGGCTGCTTCTATCCAGAACGACAGATTAGTTGAGACTTTCACTACGACAAACACGGAATGGAAATTCACACCACCGGCTTCTCCACACATGGGAGGTAGCTGGGAACGTTTAGTACGCTCAATTAAAAACGTTCTTTACGCTATACTGCAGTAGGTATGGGGCTACTTGGCGGTGGGAATTTTTTGCGGTTAGGTAGTGACTTAACAATAATAATAATTTTAAAAATGTTGTGTGTTGAGTGGGGCTGGGGCTGGGGCTCGAACCGAAGTATGTGAGTTTAAGAAGCAGAGGTGGTATGGGGTGAGCTATGGTGAAGTTATTGTTGTGTAGTTTAAATTCGACTAGTGTTTAAAAAATAAAATTGAAGTGAGTGTTGCTGTTTGAGAAGAATACTGTGATGTGTTTTATTTTGGAAGAGTTTATTTTTAGTGTGAAAAAAAAAATTGGTTGAGATTTGTGAACTAGCAGCGTAGTGGAGGGGCTGGGGTTGGGGTTGGGGCTGGGCTGGGCTGGGCTGGGCTGGGGCTGGGGCTGGGGCTAGGCTGAGGTGTTTCTAAGCTAAGCTGAGTGCTGAGGTTGGAGAGGCAAGCGCGCAACACATTGTGCTAATGTGTGGATATAATTTGTAGTGTTTTTAATTGTATATTATGGTAATTTGTAATCTATTTTTGTTTTTTGTTTTGAAAAATAGAAAATAAAAGACAAATGAATTGGTTGGGGCTCGAACAGGAGATGTATGGATTGAGAAGCAAGCTCGCAACTCATTGTGCTATTGTGCGGATATGTTTTGTGGTGTTTTTAATTGTCTATTATAGTAATTTGTAATCTATTTTTAGATGTTTAATTGTTGATTTAAAAAAAAAAATAGAAAAATATTGTTTGCTGTGATGACGTTGGTGGCGGGGCCTGGGGTCGGGCTGGGCTGGGGCTGGGCTGGGGCTGGGCTGGGCTGGGGTGGGGGCGGGGAGGGGGCTGTGTGTGTGTGTGTGTGTAGTTTTGAGGATAATGTCTGGGGCGAGTGTATGGTAGTGAAATGGTACGTTTTTGTGGGTTGATAGAAAAAAGAGAAGAAAAACAAATCGAAGAAGAAAGCACTGTAGATAATGATAGTGAACATAAGAAGAAAAAGAATAATAAGGAATAATAATCAAAAAAAATTTATTTTCTATTTTTTTTTTATTTTTGAAGGTACTAAGTCTGCTATGGTATGCGGTTTGCCATATAATTGAATTAGACCGCAAACGTAATCATTTAGGTTTTTTTTTTTTTTTATGATAGTAGATAGTGTATGTGTGTAATAATATGTTTTGTTAATTTGGAGTTTTCAAAATATCAATATAACAAGATAGTGTTAACGTGATGAAGACATTTTATAATTGTTCATTAATTAAAATAGTCGACCCTTGTAAAAATGTTTTGGTGTGAAAAATTGAAAGAGGGGGAAACTTTTTGTGTTTGTGAAGCAGGATGGTTGGAAATAAAAATAAGTGATGTTGTATTTTTTACTGATACTTTGAAATTACTTGTACAACCAGAATATGGTGTTGAATGTACCATAATTCATATAAGAAATGGGGAGGTTACTTCTCATCTAAACAATTTCAGAATGCAGTTTCAATCAATGCAACATGTGAAATTTAAAGTTGAGGGTAAAAGAGTCAATTTAGATAAAAGAAATAGAATCTTAATAAAACTTATTGATTTCACAGGAGGAGAAATAACTTTGTTTGGATCAATTTTTCCTCATTCCAATGTTATAAAAAGAAAAGAGAATGAGTACCCAATTCTTTGTCCGTTCGGTGCTGCAGAACTACTGAATATATCTAAGAGGAAGCACCCCGAGAAATTAAGAACACGCGACTCTTCAGAAGTAATGAGAGAACAAAGCAGAAATAAAAACAATTTACAATCGCATTTAGTTTAATGATCCCTAGAAATAATAACACGATGGAGAAGAAAAATAATTTTTACACATGTGTACATATGTATTTGTGTTAGTAAGCAAACTTTTTTAAATAAAAGTACCTACCTAAATACTATATAAATTTCTTACACTTGTTTAATTTATTAGTTTATATTTATTACTTGACGTATAAGTACTTCTAGTTAGCAAGAACAAAATTTCAACTAAAATGTTCTACTTAACATTTCTGGCAGTTATACCAACTTTAATCCTTGGATTGCCTCTACCGATTAATATTGATTTACAAGAACCAAGCAATACCAATAATCTTTCTTTTGCTGTGAGTTTACCAAACAATGATACCGTACAAATAGGTTTATCATTTCGTTTGTTAACATTTTCGAATGGAAAATCGCTGTTAAATACCACAAATGACGGTGTGTCATCATATCAAAATGATGAGATAGTAAAAACAACAACAACAACAACTACTACAACAACAACAACAACAACAGACAAAAATGTATTACAAAAGAAGATCGTTACTGTAGAAGAGGCAATTGAAAGTTTTAGGCAAGATTTAATTAAAAAAGAAGCCGATATATCAGGAATCATTCAAAGTAAAAACATATTTTATAGACATTTTAAATTGGAATTTGACGATAAAATGGCTTTAACTATCCGATGTTCTTATGATAGTAATTATAATATGCGTAGCTTAACTATAAAATGTTATGAATATCATGAATACGAAACGGAAAGAGTTCTGAGTAATGGGGAAGTTGAAGTGTTTATGAAAGAGGATCTTGAATACAAATCTGATGTGGAATTGTTGGATTTTAAATCAATGAAACAAACATATAAAATGGAAATTTCTTAAATAAAACATGTACTTATTTTTTATATAGTATTAAAGGTTTATTATTTTAAAATTACAAGTTTTTCATTTTTTTTTTTTTTATAAAGATGAACTAATTCCTTGGAAGATATCCAAGAGTTATCTTTTGAAGGAAATCCAAGCCATTTGACAAATATTTGATCATGTTTCTTTTGCAGTACTTTCTCAATTAAGTAAGTATCAGGAAACTTGGTCTTTTGGAGCTCAAGTTCATAGAATCCACCCTTGATAGGATTGCCCTGAAAGTCCTCTAAAAGATAAGTAACAGGATTTGTGCGTTGAACTTTATTTATAGTAAAAATTTCTGTTGTCCAATTCGGTGTATATCCCTTTTCAAATACATGTTTATATTTACTTATTCTGACAAAGTCTCCAACTTTTAACTTAGATGGAATATGAAATTTGATGTGATTATAAATATTGGAGAGTAATTGCTTTTCATTTGAAGCATTGACTTCAGATGGTTTCATTTTTATTGTTCGATGTATTGAATCATTATACTTTTTTGTAAGTGTTTTTATTATATCGGTCCATCGATATGTTCCATTGGTACTGAATTCTTTCCACATGAGTGTTTTAAGAGTGCGATTAAAACGTTCAACAATCGATGCCTTGAGTACGCTAAACGTTGAATAATGATTGATTCCATATTTTTTCATGAGATTTTTAAAACATGAATTAAAAAATTCTTTCCCATCATCCGTTTGTAAGTTTTTTGGTACACGACCGCTATTTATTACACTAGCCAAAGCTGCAGTAACTAAATTACCTGTTTTACTTTTAACAGGAACTGTCCAAGCAAATTTTGAAAATGTATCAATTACCGTAAGAAGATATCGATAATTGTTATTTTCACCTGAATAAGCACCCATTTCAACAAGATCAGCTTGCCATAAATCATCTAACCCCTTGATAACAACTCGTCTTCTCTTAAAATTTTTTCGAGAAGGCTTATGTAGTTCATTGACAACGTCTCTCTTACTCATCTTCTTAAATAATGATTAAATAAAATTGCAATAAGTCTGTTATTTTGTTTATAAATTTTGTATTATTATTTTTTTAATCTTTCATACAATGACATTAACTTTTTAATTCTTATCAATCTGTTTTCCACCAAGAAACATGCACATGTATCTGGTCCTTCTTTACATTGATTTGAAGACCAGGGGCAGTTGACAAAATGACACCCGTTATCCGATAAGGTAGTAGATACATTTTCAAATCTTCGCAAGAAAGATAAGCATTCTAGAAGATATTCGTAATGTTCATCAAGTATATTACACTGATTTGTTTTCAGGAAATTTAATATTTCTCCAAAAATTAATGAAGTATTTATGTTGGACATCGTGGAAGTATGTATGAGTTCACTCCTCAATTCAAAGTTTTAGACTGCAGTAAACAATAAATGACTTGATGTTAAATAGTTGATTTTGTTTGAGCTGCAATTTCGGTTTTTTTGTTAATTACATTTTCAAGCAAATACTTTTCTATTTTTTTAACTTCATATACAATGTATTTTTCAAAATTTGTAAATTTTTCATCAACATAATTTTTTGTTGCCGCATCTGTTTTATCATAAGGCTCCTGAAGATTTCGTATCCTTTTTGAGTTTAAACTAAAGTCTCCGTTTTCTTTTTTAAGAAACCCCTCTCCTGGTAGTCCAGGTGGACCTCTTTCCCCCTGTAAACCTTGCTCTCCTCGTTCTCCTCTTTCGCCTCTTGGTCCTAACCTAACTTTGGATTGAGTTCTGTTTGAATAACGTCCAAACTTATCAACACTCATTTTCATTCAATGATGTTTGCTTCTTTGAGTTCTTCAATAATGGAAACAATCTCGTTAGAATGATTATTATGTCCTGCCTGATGTGAGGCAATAAGAAGTCGTAAACGAACTACGAGTTCATTTGGATCATCCCAGTAGACATAGTCTTTTTCTTTGTTTGATAAATGCATTAAACCCTGACCTATATGCAAATCAGTGGGAGAGCTAGAAGTATCTTTAAATAGTTTACTTATAATTTGTTTATATTTATATCCTTTATGTCCCAGTATTTGATTTTTAGAATCATGATTACGTCTATATGCATTGGTGCTAAACAATATGTTTTTGTAATTATTTAAATCCTCTTTATTATAAAGGGCTGAACTTGGTATTTTCTTAAATATCAACTCAAATAAGCCACTTGTTCCTTTATAAGTTTTATTATTAATTTCTATATTCTGCCCATTAATTTTGAAGTCCTTATCACCTATTTGTAATTTCCCATTGTTAGTATGTACACCGTATACGCCATCAATTGTTTTTGAATTATTTACAAACAAATCCATATATTTCCGAGGAATTTCTCCATAATTTCTTAAATCTATTTGATCTACAAACTCTCGAACAAGGTTTCGACGAAGTTTGCGTCCACTCCTATCGGATTTGCTTCTAGGTGTTGATAAAGATGTTTTTGGGGGAATATTGTCGACTAAATTAGAGGAGATGCCTGGAGTTATGAATTTATCATCAACTTCTTCATCATCATTTTCTTCAGTTTCCTCCCCTTCATAATGGCGCTTTATTTTTTCCACAGGCGATTTAAAACTGTTTGGATTTTCATGAATTGATGACATTTTTACTAATTCGTTAAGAGGTTTAGTAACTGGTTCGAAGGTTTCTTTTAATTGAAAATCGAATGCTTCTCTACCATTTCTAAGAGATTTATATTTTTTTCGTAGTGTATCGGTAGTTTTAATGAGGTCTTTTGTTAATTCTTTATTTAACTTCATCATGATTTCCTAAGTTTTTTTTTAACAGTTTATAAATAAGTATGCAATTAGCTTTTTAAAACGTATAAAATTTAGTTTAATATTTAAAGATTGGGTTTTAAATGAATAACAGCTTTTTCTGAACTGAGTTGATCTGCTTTCAACTGTACCGGATGCAACCCTGTACACCTTGGAACTACTTTGGTAGAACATAATAGTATTAATGCTGAACACATCAGTTGCACTTAGCTTTTATAGCCTCAGGAATTCATCGAATAACGTATAAAATTTAGTTTAATATTTAATGATTGGGTTTTGAATGAAGAACAGCTTTTTTTGAACTGAGTTGATCTGCTTTCAACTGTACCGGATGCAACCCTGTACACCTTGGAACTACTTTGGTAGAACATAATAGTATTAATGCTGAACACATCAGTTACACTTAGCTTTTATAGTTTCAGGAATTCATCGAATCTCTTTCTATAGCGGCCTTTATTCAGGGGACTATCCTTATCAATGACTAGAAATCCATACTTAATGTCCCAGCATTCGGCGCAAATCCTTTGAAACATTGGAAATGTCATATCAGAATTCACATTGTTATGGTAAATATGTTTTAAATTCATATCATCTTGTTTGAAAAAAATGACGAAATTCGTATCGTCTCTTATTAAGTGCATAGAAATTCTTGTGTATGTCTGACACAAATAAAAACTGTCTACATTACGATGTCGACCCATACTGAAATAGTTTCGAACCGCATCTTGCTTTTCACAAGCAACATCATCAGAAATAAATACAGAGTTTGGTATGGGCTCTTCGGGTGGTATGACATCGCAATTATTTACAAATGCAAAAAAAAAACGTATTTTTTTATTGGCATAACTGTTTGTTTTAAAAACTCATACTTTGGTTGGTGTAAGTTGTTAAATGTATGAATATCCTGCACTGCCAACAGTAACTGATCACATTTGGACTGTTAAAACTTCAAGTCAACTGGAAAAACCAAGATTTATTGTAATTGCTTTGCAAAGCGATAGAAAAAATCAACGAAATAAAGATGTTAGCAAATTTGATCACTGTGACTTGAATAATCTAAAGGTGTATTTAAACTCAGAAGCATATCCTCGTGAAGACTTAAATCTCAAATTTAAGCAAGATCGATTCGCCCTTATTTATGATATGTACAGTAAATTTCAGCAATCCTACTACAAAAAACAATCAAATCCACTATTATCTCGACAGGAGTTAAAGAATACCGCACCGATAATAGTAGTTGATTGTTCACACCAAAATGAAGCAATAAAAACAGGGCCAGTGGATGTGAAAATAGAACTAAAAACCACAATACCGGTTCCTCCTTCAACAACTGTGTATTGTTTAATTTTGCATGATAGAGTCATTGAATACAATGTAATAACGGGCGAGGTTCGTAAACATGTTCAAACTATAATAGCCCAGCAAATAAAATAAATAAAACAAATATTGTGTATATTTAATTAATCATATTGTTTTGTTTTTATTGTAAATTATCTTTTATTTTTGATGGGGTAATTTTTCTTGTGAATCCATATGGAAGGGAACTGAAATCGGGGAGGAAGTTTCTTTTTTCCGAAACAAGTCTGTACGTTTTGTGTTCTGTTTTGGTAACTACTTGATGTTCCTTTGTACGTTTTATGTTCTCAGAAACAACCAGAATACTCTCATTTTCTTCAGGTTTAAGTATTGCCTCTTTAATGGATTCAAAATTTACCTTTTTTGGAGCAGAATAGTTTAAGGAAATACCTTTCACTTTGCACACAACGGAGGATGCATTATCGTTAGGGTTAAATACTTTGTAAGCATAATTTTTTGGCCCACCACTTACGAACTCTGTAATAAAACTGCCTACTCCATAAGATTCCAACTCATCCGTCAAGTCTCCGATTAGGTCTCCTGTTAATGGTTCAAATTCTCCTTCACGACTTATGAAGACAATAGAGTCTGTGTCATAATATAACACTCTTCTATCTAACTTTTCCAAAAAGTCATACAGTTTGAGACGAGCCTGAGTTGTTGTGAAGGCTGCAATGCTTACATTTACCGTTGGAGAAGATTCCACAGCCTCTTCTTTACTTGTGAAATTTACGACAACATTTTCATCATTTACTGGTAAAACACTGCAGACTTCTAGAGTGGGGTTTGTCAACATTTCATATAATTCTGAAGGGCTGTTTACAATGCTTGTTCTAGCTTGATTCTCTCGTTGACCAAACTTACCCCAAAACGAATTTAGTATTAATTTTGAGAAAGATCTTTTACCTTCATTTTTCTCAATGTTAGAATATTCAAGTTGAATGTTTTCATTTTTTAAAAAGTGAGAAATGTAGTTTTGTTTTTCTTCTTCTGTGTTACAATTACTAGGCCAACCCGAGGCTTCTTGCTTCAATTTCAGAAACTTATCCATCATGGAATCAAAAAGCCCTTTAGTACCTATTTCTGTACTACACTGAACCACATTATATTTCCAAATTTCGGTGATTTCCAAAAGCTTATAACCTTTTTCTAGGGCTTTGCACACCTCATCAATTATCCATGTTCCGTATAAAGCTCGTTCATTATCTGTATGACGGCAAAATTTTTCTCTCGTTTTGAGGTTACTGCATGTCCTACACAAAGAGAAAATAAGTTTACTGTTTTGTTTTATTGGAAGAACAGGATGAAACAAGTTCTCTGGTGGTAATATTTTGCATTTGATAATTCCACTTATGTCTTTTAACTTTATCTGAGAAGTTATGGATGGATCTGTGTAGAGTTCTGGGTGTCCTATAGGATATTTCCCATATTTACAAACCCATGGATATAAGGAACATACGTCGAGGTACTTGATTTTTTCATCCTTTTTACACTGATAATACATGGTTGTATTGCCGGTTCTACCCCCATAAAATGCATCTCGAGGGTTGAGTGGAGTTTTCTCGATACACGGATGCGTTTTTAAGAACTCCGACTCCTCATGATTCATCATTGATAGTTTTCTTCTAAATTCGCATTCCCAAATTTCAATGACTTCATAGTTGAATGATTTCAATCTAGCCGTTTTGGATTGCGTTCTTTCAAATCGCAAGTTTAGTGTGTCAAGCGTATCACTTCCTAGTGGTTCATCTCTTCTATGGGTTAAGCACTTAGGATGCCCATGATAATAACAGCCGTGAAACTCAAAAACCTGACCAGTTTCTCTACAGAACCCATCCACTTTCAATCCAGCAATAACCATTTCTTTTCCGTTGGCAGCATGTTCAATATATATTTGACGCGTTCTCCCTTCCCAAATTAAAGCCTTAATGGAAATTTTAGAATGTTTTTCCACATTCCTATAACCATTTTTTGGGATCAAACCGATGGTGTTTTCTGCAAGAAAATTACGCCGATACACAAGATTACATGCCGAAGCGATAGTGACAGATTCCAAAAACGGCTCTACGTTATTAAGCATCAAGAACATTTTTCTAAACTTTAAGCACGCCTCTGTTAGAATTTTAACATCACTAATACAATATTCTTCCAAGTGAAGCTCCATATTGAAAACATCATTTTTATGTTCCTCATACCAGTTAAGGAATATTTTTCGGTCCTCAGGTTTCATACTATCAGGGGCGTAGTATTTAGGATCTGGTAACTTTCCTACGTATTTTTCATTTTTGGTTAAATTGAATAGGTATGGAAAGTAACCCTTTTTTAATGATGAGGATAAATCAAATGCCTTTGGTAGTTTAGATAAAGCCATCGGAAAATAATTGACGGAGTCTAAAAATTTTACATTTCCGATTTGCATTAGCAAAATTTTTGACCCACGCATAATCAAATCAGGCTTTATGTCTGTATTTACAAGAATGTAATTTAGTACAAACTGATGGTCATAAGCCTGTCCGTTATGAGCTATCACTATCACATTTTTAAAATTCCTTCGAACACTCAATATGTAAGTTAGAAATTTTAATATCACTTCTTCGGTTATGACGTGTTCTCGAAATTTGCATACATTGCAAAATTTGAGATCTTGTATATCTATACATGAGCTGCATCTCTGTTGGAAAACACATAAATTTGGGGCGTGAATTTTTAGAACATTTGCCACTGTTTCATTGATTGCATCTGTACATTCCTGTCTACTTTCGAAATCATAAAAGATGTAGAGGGATTTATCTGTTTTCGGTATTCTCCGATCAGGTAATATAAAGCATTGTTGGTCATGAGGCACAAATTTTTGACACTGCTTACAAAAATACTCGTTGCAGAAGTGCTCTCTTTGACTTATTGTCTTTAAACAATCCTTACATCTTTTTATCTCCTCACAGATAGATTTATTTCTACAGGCAATCGATTTGTGGTTTTCAAAACAATTTTTTCCTCTGAACTTTCGATTGCAATCATTACAAAGAATCTCTTGGTTAGTCTTTTCACAACTCGGGGTTTTCTGACACTGTGGACATGCTTTTCGGCATTTATGTCTGGATTTTTCATTGTATGGTACATGACAATCTTCACAGTAATAGCTACAAGAAAACGCTGATGTTAAAGAGGTTATCAAATTGTAGTGATTTTTGCTATGCAAAAGGTTTATTCTTTTTATTGCTGTTTCATTTGTAGGCACGCCGCTGAATACAATTGTTCTACCCTTAGTGTTGTACTCATACACAGTTATTCTATAGTCTGCCAAATGACTTTGAAATAATTGTAACTCGACAATACCACACCCTTCTCTAGGAATCTGAACTTTTGCGTCCTTTAGAAGTTGATCTGCTCTAACAGTTTGAATCTTTCTGACATCATCCCGAATTGTATTATAATCAGCAGTTTTATCGGCAAAAGCTTTCCCGACCACCAGAGCACGTGGTAAACAGAGATTGTCTTTGTTCTTGATAGAAACAATACCTCGACGTTTTTTGGATTCTTCTGTGAACGAGTTGTAAAAACATGCTCCTGGGCTTCTGCCCTTTCCATGGGGTATTTTTACAGTTGTCACCTTTATACCAAAGGAGTCAGTATGAAGACCCTCTGAATTACTTTGGAAAACCTTTGAAATCATTCCCCAAAGATCTGACTTATTGAAGTCACGTGCATTTTTGAAGTTCAAATACCCACATCCTCGTTCTTCCGAAAATCCTTTCCCGTAGAATGTAACGCCCACCTTATCCGTTTCTTGCAGCTCAGCAAAAATGAACGCGACTATGTTATCTACTGCCCCTTTGAACCAAGTAGTAGGTTCAACATTGTTAGGAACTGATTTAACCTTAAACTCAACCTTTCTTCCTTTAAGGTTAAACCTCCTAACATTTGTTGATACATCCGATAATATTTCGTAACGCTAAATATAGAACAAATTATTAATCCATTTTACTTATTTGTACTTCTTTAGATTACCTTTTCATATTCCTTTTCCTCTTCTGCTAACAAAATTTTTGGCAGGAATCTTACCCCCGTCGAAGATCGTTGAATCCTCATGTGTTCCATCTCTTTCAGCTCCCCGTCTGTCAGGTTGCTACAATGATCCCCCAAAAACATCTTACAATTGTCTAGCTCAACAAGTATCCTTTCCCCATAACGAGTGTTACACCGTTGTGCTGCCAGAATAAGTTGGGGATCTTCACTTAGATCTTTTAATGAAATTAGCGGTTTCTCTTCCGCTAATTTGTTCAGCTTTTTTAAAAATGAATCCATTTTTATTTTTCACACACAAATTTAATTTAATGAACCGTTTTATAAATTGGAACTAAAGTAATGAAACTATAAAACTGAAATGTCTCATTAAAGACTCTTAAATACAAAATACTGACAGTTCCTAACAACTGATATGATATCAACACTATAACAACAACAAACCCCAACAACTTTATCATAATAGGTTGAATTAATATAGTACATGTCTAGACATTTATTTCTCTGTTACCATCTTTATCAAAAGGAAGGTAATTTAATATTCAATTAATTCATAGCCATCCGAATTTACTTATCAATTTCGCCACAAATTATAAAAACTCAAATTCACTTATTCTAACTCAACAGCTAACATAAAATCATGAATTATTTAAAATTATGTCTCACTTGCCTTGTAACCTCAAATTTTTGATAAAATATCATTTCAAAGTCTCAATTGGCAGACTTTTAAATACGAAATACTACTTTTCAAAATCATATCTTTTTCCAGACACCATAATTCACATTATAACTTCAATACCACAAATATAGATCATATATTTTTTCTCAGAGACCATAATTCATATAATAAGTTCAATACCGCAAAAATAGATTATTTAAAATTGTGTCTCACCACGTGTCTTGTAACCTCAAATTTTGATAAAATGTCATGTCTCAATTTTTAAAATCCTATCTTTTTTAACCACATACCATACTTCATATAAAAAGTTCAATACCGCAAATATAGATTATTTAAAATTATGTCTCAATTGTCTTGTAACCTACAAATTTTGATAAAATGTCGTTTCATCAAAGGCATTTTTTTTTTAATTAATCTAACGAACACCAGTGATTCACCAAGCCTCAGCACTCAGCTTAGCTTAGAAACACCCCAGCCCTAGCCCTAGCCCTAGCCTCTCCAACCTCAGCACTCAGCTTAGCTTAGAAACACCTCAGCCTAGCCCCAGCCCCAGCCCCAGCCCAGCCCAGCCCAGCCCAGCCCCAACCCCAACCCCAGCCCCTCCACTACGCTGCTAGTTCACAAATCTCAACCAATTTTTTTTTTTTTCACACAAAAATAAACTCTTCCAAAATAAAACACATCACAGTATTCTTCTCAAACAGCAACACTCACTTCAAGATCAAGGACCGCAAGATCCGGTCAGTTAATTCCAGTGACCCTAGTATGTTCCCTAAAATCAACAAGATATTCAGAAAAAAGAACGAAAATGACCTTCCGTGTCTGAAACTCCAAAGAACTGAAGAGAACAGAGACGTACTCATGACAGCGCAAATAGATCCAGAAGAAGCCATCTTTGACGATGACTTTTATATAATTGAAAATCCGAAGGAAAAAGTGGAGGCGGTGGGAGCTGCTTTCCAGCAAGTGTACAAGGTGAATGTTAGCATTCGCCCCAACCACGACCTGGAAAACAGAGCCCTACTTAATCACTTTTACCTTCGAAATGATATAACACATTGGCGATCTGAGAACCGCGGTTTTATGCGGTTCGATGACGATTCCTTGGCAAATGCCATAATCGCCGAGCAAACGGGACCAAGTCCCCTGTTAGTAACGAAGGTTGAGCTTCAGCTCATCTTCAACTCAATAAAAAATAAAAAGTCAGCAGGTGTCGATGGTATATCCAACGTTGTACTAAGACATTTACCGATGGAGGCAATTGACATTTACACCACACTCTTCAATAATGCACTGAATAATGCATATTATCCAGTGCATTGGAAGACCGCTGTGGTTCATCCTCTCCCGAAAAAGGGAAAGGACAACTCCAACCCGTCAAATCTTCGGTCGATAAGTCTTCTTCCGAGCATCAGCAAAGTTTTCGAAAAAATCATTAATAGGGCTCTGACTAAGTGGGCTGCGGACAACAAAATAGTTCCGGATAAACAGTTCGGGTTCAAGGCGGGTCATGACACAATTCATGCTGCGTCTAAACTCGTTTCTGATATCCAATGGAATAAAACAAAACAACAATGCACAGGTGCTGTTCTGGTTGATTTGGAAAAGGCCTTTGACACCGTATGGTTAGAGGGTCTTTACCTAAAACTGAGCAGGCTTGGCATAAGCAAGCCATTGTTGTATATACTTTATGATATGCTTAACGGCAGAAAGTTTGTTGTCAAAAGTGGCAATGTAACTTCTACCAAAACATTCTTAATTAAAAATGGTCTTCAACAGGGAGCGGTGAATTCGCCGATTCTCTTCAGCATTTACACCAGCGATCTGATAGGTAGTCTTACAAAGGCAATTGCGTACGCCGACGATCTTATTGCTTACAGAACGGCCCGAAAGGTTGAGGTTATTAGAATTCTCTTGCAGCGTGATTTCGACAAGATTCAGCGATATTGCGACGACTGGAAACTGAAAATAAATGTCCATAAGTCGGAGACAATTCTGTTCCGGACTCCGTTGGCTAGGGCCACGAGGGATACGTGCAAGAATTGGCGCAAGATGGTTATCGTTGATCTTCACGGACAGCCATTAGCGAGCAAAAGTGTAGTGAAGTACCTCGGTATCTGGTTAGATCAGTATTTATATTTCGACAGACATATAAATGCTGCTCTGACCAGGGCCAGAGGAGCCTTCGCTCTGACGAAACGGCTGTTTTTTAGCAGTCGGCTTGGCCCCAGAGTGAAGGTAATTTGTTACATGGCCCTCATACGGCCGATGATCGTTTATGGTTGTCCTGTGTGGTTCAACGATGCCCCTTCCCAGATGGAGAAGTTTCGGGTGTTCGAGCGGCAGTGTTTACGACGCTGTACCGGCTTATATCAAACAGCCGAATCTTCTTACGTGCATTACTATTCCAACGAGGTCCTATACAACGGGGCTCGAATCAACAGAATTGACAATTTCGTGATAAAACTCGTTCGAGGTCACATTGCAAGAGCTATGTCTTCGACCAACAATTTAATTTTCGGGGCGTTCTATCCGAACGACGAGTATTTTGAAAGTGCACGCTTGAGCGGCTTCATTCCACCAGAGGCATTCCTCTTTTTAGACAGATGCGGTCTGATACAGGATACATTGGCAGTTCCGTTAATCTACCACGTCAGACGACGAACCGTGGATAGGCGACTCCTGTACAATCGGGACGTTATGGCAAAAGGCGGAGCAGAGCTCCTTCGGTTCAGTAGGGCTGTGTCCGAACGGGACCGAACTGATAGGGTGAAGCAGGAGAGCCAGTTTTGGTGGCTTCAATCGGCACTTGATAGTGAGTAGTCGGGATGGGGTTTTAAGCCTTGGCCGGCTTACATACTTGTTTTATAGTTTTAGGGTTTAGTTTTAAGTAGAATAGGCATGGTGGCAAAAAAAAAAACATAAACAAAAAATAAAAAAAATACAAAAAAGAAAAATACAAAAAAAAATAACAAAAAAAAAAAAAACATGGAATAATCAAAAAAAAAAAGACAAAATATGAAAAACAAAGAACGTTAGATAGTTAGATTTGCTGCTGTGGTTGTTCTAGTTTTAAGTAGTTTATAGGTAGAATAGGTAGGTTTAGTTAGCTTTAAGTTTTATATTAGGGACCTTATTTTAAGTAGTTTTTAAGTAAAAATAAAAAAGGATATTGACATTAGTTTTTGCTAAATTTTCTAATGAATACACAAATAAATAAAATGAATTGAAGTTAAATAGATCTTAGGGCCGAAAGGCATTAGTATTAAGTGTTATAGTTTAACTTAGAGTGTCCGTATGGGACCAGTAAGTTAGTTGTAAGTTATGGATAATTAGGCTAGTTTTATGAATTTTTGTCTAGCTTTAAGATAGTCTTAAGAATGAATTAATAAAAATGAATTTGGAAAAAAAAAAAAAAAAACACCTCTGCTTCTTAAACTCACATACTTCGGTTCGAGCCCCAGCCCCAGCCCCACTCAACACACAACATTTTTAAAATTATTATTATTGTTAAGTCACTACCTAACCGCAAAAAATTCCCACCGCCAAGTAGCCCCATACCTACTTACTGCCAACACGAAATCCAAATGATGAACTGCTGCGAAGTATGCTCATAGAAGCAGAAAACATTCTCAACGCACGGCCTTTAACATATATTCCAATAAACCTCGAGAATCCGGAAGCTCTCACGCCTAATCATTTTTTACTGGGATCGGATTGTGGCTCAAAACCATTAGTTGATTTCAAAGATGACGTCATATTACATCGAAAAAATTGGCTTATCTCACAGCAGTTTGCGGACCGCTTCTGGAAGCGCTGGGTAGCAGAATACTTGCCTACGCTTACCCGACGCACTAAATGGTTCACACCCACGAAACCCTTAGAGGTTGGCGACATAGTACTGGTCGTTGATCCACTTAGTCCCCGGAACAGTTGGCCTAAAGGGCGAATAGTCAAAGTAAAATTATCAAAGGATGAACAAGTAAGAAGTGCCATAATACAAACTCAGAGCGGGGTCTACGAACGACCCGCAGTCAAACTGGCGGTCCTTGATGTCATAGCTCCAGAAGACACCAGTCCACAAGCGGAACTACCAAGGGGGAGTGTTAATGCTGACGCAACCCAAATGTAGTTTCGCAAATTGACTGTTGAGAGGAGCTACATGCCACACCAACATAAACGTCAGAATTACCATCTTAGAACTTCCTTTTCCTTTTTTTTGGTTTTTGCTTTTAACCTTAACCCGACTCGCCACGAGGTGAAAGTATATTTAACCTTAACTTATGTACATAATTTAACTTAATTGTATATCATATATACCTATATAAAAAAGACTAAGTAAGTTTGGAAATGCACAATAATTTATTTATGTAACTAACTTGAATTTTATGTAATAAAGGTTTTGAAACCAGCATATTTTGAACCAATTTGTTTGATTCGTGCTAGTTATCAAAAAGGTCTTTGGTTGCCACCGAATTTGTAGCAACAGGTATATATTCGAATGAGAAAGTGCCCTGGGAAAAATTCAAAAGTCAAAAAATAAGGACCACTCTAACATACATATATAACAAAAAAATATTTTTTTGAATTTTAATTTGAATTTTTACTTATTCTGTTTGTGTTATTAGGCTTCTTTAGAGATATTTCTCTTTTTATTTCTCTACGTTTCGGATTCCATTCTTTCATATAATACGCTGAATTTTTTTCTTTTCTCGTACTATCTTCCTAATTTCTAAATCTTTCTTTTTAATACCTAAAGGTTAACGTCTGTCTTAACTTTTTCTTTTCTTCTCCACCTATCTTCAATTGAGTTGCATTTTTATTCTTCATTTAACTTTTAATTTCAACCCATTGAACATGCCAAGCCGTATAACTCGAGGAAGGGGTAAGGGTATAATGAAAAGCCGAGATTTACGTTCGCGGCTCCTCACAGATTCCTTTGCGGATCTTGCTCCTCCTATTGGACCACAAATTCCACCTCCACTACCTTCACTGGATGGAGCTAAAAACAACGAAGGGGCTGTGGCCGGATGTCTTTCACCGGACGGAGCTAAGAGCAACGAAGGGGCTGTGGGCGGAGTCTCGTCTCTCAGAATAGACTTCCGCAACCTACTCCTAGAAATCGCGATTCCTTAAGGGGGGATGAAGAATACCTTACTGGCTACATACATGAAGTAGTCACAGCAGCTGTTGGGGCGAGTAGAGCTGAGGATTTGCGTTTCTTCGCTGGAGAGATGGAGCGGACGAGAGCGGCCCTCCGGGATGAAGTTGCCAACGTAATGCGGGATACACTAGCGACCCCAACGCCAGTAGTTCAACGGACGGCCCCTGAGAGGAGATCGAGCCTGCATGAATCGTTTTTACGGGGCCGTACTACTACTACTCGTGCCCGATCATCACCAGTCCAATCACCACTAAGGAACGTAACTCCTTCGCGAACGCGATCACCTCCACGTCGTGGTGCTGCTGTTGATACCTCCAATGTGGAAGAATTTCTGCGACGGTTAAACGACCTGACTTTGAGTGATCCCGTCAATAACACTCAGTCGATCCCGCGTCCATCAAGCCATACAAGTAGGTACCAGAACTACCACAAATGGGGGTTGAAGTTCGACAACCGAGATAAATCCGTGGATGAATTCCTGTTCCAGCTGGACCAGTTGACAAAGTTTGTAGTGGTAAAGGCACTCCGGAAGGCAACAACGGACGCTGTGGTGAAGTTCCTGCAGGAGCAAGTCTTCTGTATCTTTGGAGTCCCAGAGACGATCCTCTCCGATAATGGTAAACAATTTACCAGTCGGGAATTCGAAAAATATTTGAAGTCTTTTGGTGTAACACACGTCAAAACCGCATTTTACTCTCCGCAAGCGAATGCTAGCGAGAGGGTAAATCGATCCATAATCGCTGCGATACGCTCCTACATCGAACCTGACCAGAGGGACTGGGATACCCACTTGCAGTCTATAGCCAGTGCTCTTCGCACCACCGTACACTCGGCGATAAACGTATCACCTTACGAAGCGCTCTTTGGGCAAAGTTGTGTGGAACATGGATCCGACTACCAACTGCTTCGTAAGCTTGATGGTCTTAACAACGCGAACGTGGACATTGTGTCTAAAGCAACACAAATAAATGTTATGCATTCTTACATAAAAAATTCCCTGGCAAAAGCACATACTCAGTATGAAAATACATATAACCTGCGTAGCAAGGCAATAAAGTTTGACGTTGGTGACATAGTCTTTCGAAGAAATTTTGCCCTCAGTGATGCTTCGAAGAGGTTCTGTGCGAAACTTAGTCCCAAGTTCGTAAAAATGAAAGTATGCAAAGTTATTGGGAATAACCTATATGAGCTTGAAGACATAAATGGCAGGAAGGCGGGAGTTTACCATTGCAAAGATTTGAAAAAGTAAAATCACACGCATGCCCGGCTTTCAGTGTGTGCATGAGAACTCGGCTCAGGGAGAATAAATAGTATAAGTATCGGTTCGAGCTCATCTTTTAATCTAACGTCACCTAATTTTGTCAGTGGTTTGTTTCTTTCCTTCTCCTTTTCACTTGAACAAATTCTCTTGAAAAGGACAAGTTTTGTAGGAAACTGCACCTTAATATATATAAAAAAATAATATATATTTAAAAAAATAAAAAAATTTAATACCCAATTTAATAACTTTGCAAATATAATAATACCTTAATATAATAATCTCTAATAATATTTAAAATAATAATAATAATAATAATAATAATAATAATAATAATAATAATAATAATAATAATAATAATAATAATAATAATAATAATAATAATAATAATAATAATAATAATAATAATAATAATAATAATAATAATAATAATAATAATAATAATAATAATAATAATAATAATAATAATAATAATAATAATAATAATAATAATAATAATAATAATAATAATAATAATAATAATAATAATAATAATAATAATAATAATAATAATAATAATAATAATAATAATAATAATAATAATAATAATAATAATAATAATAATAATAATAATAATAATAATAATAATAATAATAATAATAATAATCTGAATAAAACACACAAAACAAAATAATTAACTTTATAGCCCAGACTATAATAAATGATAGCAAATATAAAATAACGCAATGATAATAATGCACACCTAAACTCATTACATAAGTATGTCTTTTTTTTTGGTCTCAGTACCAAACCGCCGTTTAACTGAGAAAATAAGTTATGTATACGATACCCATTAGCATACATAATATGTAGGTACATAACTCAGTCTAACTGTTAGATGTGATGGCATGATCTATATACCACGACCTCGAACTGTAGGAATTGACCGCTACATAGGTGGGACGATTATCCCGCAAGAGTAAGAGTGGATAAAGTTAGAACATGCAGTTACGATAATAAGTTAGAAGTTGGACAGTTGATCTTGAAATATAAAGCAGTGCGGTTCGGTCTCTGGTCAATCCCTTCATTATAAGAGGATTAGGCGATTCTTGTTGAAGCCAATAAAAGTATAGAAAAACCAAGAAACAAACGGCTAGTGACAAATTTTTAAAGAACAAAAAAAAAAATAGGAAAATAAAACAAATTTTGGTTTCATTTAACAACCTATTTAAATATTAAATTATATAATCCATAAATACCTACACTGAAAAAAAGGGAAATATAAATAGTAGAATAGTACTTACCAGCTGAAAAATTAATACTTACCAGCCTAAAGACAAATTAAATACAAACAAAATATAGAAAAAAAACCAGTGCTATACACCTGCCGAAAGAAAAAATTCAATCAGTGTACTTACCTGCTGAATAATTAATTAAAAATATATAGAAAAGAAAAAAACCCAGTGATACTTACCTGCTGAAAAAAAAAAATTAATAAAAAAAAACCTATAGAAAAGATACTTACCTACAATAAAAAAAAGGAAAATCGGAAATTACAAATTAAAACAAACAATACCTACCTACCTACTTACCTGTGATGAGGACCCCTTTTCATTCGAATCTTCATCGTACTTACCTGGAGGATCATCAACTGGAACAACCCCGTGAAATTTCTCCCTTGTGATACTTACCTCCCTAACTTTCGATTTTCTGTGTGCCTTCCCCTTTTCCTAATTGTACCATGTATCTTGCCTTGTCCGACGTGGCGTATACGTGTAAATTATAAAATTTGTATAACAAAAAAGAGAGTTTATAAAAAAGTTAGTGTGGGCCTTATAAAATACTAATTAACCAAAAAAAAATTAAATCTGAAAAAAATAGTAAAAATATATATAGAAATAAAATAACTGTACCTACCTGAAAGAATTTTAAAATTAATCGAGAAACAAACAAATTAAGAATAGAGTAAAAGAAAGTGTCCTCAAAACATCTCAAAATATTTGTTTTTTTTTTTTTTTTACTTTGTTTATTTCCCAGTGAAAAATAAAAAGAAGGAAACCAAGGTGGTGCACTACATTGGTGGCAACGAATCCAAGTAAATCAATTAATTACATATATTTATTATAAAAATATTTTAATTTGTTTTGTTGGAACACTTGTGGGGGGTTTTATCATAATAAGAAAAAGAAAAAAAAAAATAAATAAAAGCTAAATAAAAAAAAAAGTAAATCTCATTTAAATAGTAACATTTAAAAAGAGATGCTTTTGAAAATAAACAATATAAACAAATTTTCAACTTGATACAACATCGACGACAAAATATTAAACATTTTTTTTTGAAATTCTTTCATGGTTGCCAATGATTGGATTTACACTTTGATTACATTTAGTCATTATTCGGACATTTGAATTTTTTAATGAAAGTTAATAAAAATAGTGATAAATGCCAACTCGCAACAATAAATATTATAAATATTTTGTTTTGATTTAATAGTTTTTTTTTTTTTGTTTTCCAAATTAAATTTAAATATATAATAAATTTTTTTAAATTTTATTGTTACTTTTTGCCCATAACAAAAATGTTCTAAAACTGATCTTCCCTCTTTTTATCGTCCATTGAGCGGTATGGATTGAGAAAATTTTTTGTTAAGTCATTGGGAAGTGGAATTCTTTTTTTTTTATTTGCTTTAGATTTTCATTTAGAATAGCATGAAGCACTAAACCCTAAGTCAGAGGTGGGGTGACACGCTGAAGGATGACGATGGTGACGATTAGGATCTGGTAAGCTGGAACCTCTATCCGGTTAGGGGCTACTGCATAATACGGAGGAAGCAGTAGCCAAGGTATGGTGACCTAGGTCACATAGGGTGGGATAAAACCTCCAAAAAAGGGGCATTAACAACTTTAACCCTCCCCCTATCGGAATCACACACCCCTGCTTCCCACATTGAAGAGTTCGGGCTCAACGATTTTTTTTTTATTGTTGAACCCCCGATTCTACGTTCGTACACTCTCCGGCATGAAGTTACGTAACAACGGTTCAGTGCTACGGTAGCAAGAACACCACCCACCGACGAGCTAGATCGTGCTAAAAGCAAGCATGCCAAGCTGCCGTAGCCTGAACACCCTCTCCTTCCTGCTGCCCGGATCAGCCTCATGCATCTGTAGGCATGGGGTTGTAACGGTGGTATAGGACGGAGAGGTCGGATTCTCTTGGGAATCCAGCCGATATCACCAGCGGTTCGTTACAGATGATGATGATGATGATGATGATGATGATGATGATGATGATGATGATGATGATGATGATGATGATGATGATGATGATGATGATGATGATGATGATGATGATGATGATGATGATGATGATGATGATGATGATGATGATGATGATGATGATGATGATGATGATGATGATGATGATGATGATGATGATGATGATGATGATGATGATGATGATGATGATGATGATGATGATGATGATGATGATGATGATGATGATGATGATGATGATGATGATGATGATGATGATGATGATGATGATGATGATGATGATGATGATGATGATGATGATGATGATGATGATGATGATGATGATGATGATGATGATGATGATGATGATGATGATGATGATGATGATGATGATGATGATGATGATGATGATGATGATGATGATGATGATGATGATGATGATGATGATGATGATGATGATGATGATGATGATGATGATGATGATGATGATGATGATGATGATGATGATGATGATGATGATGATGATGATGATGATGATGATGATGATGATGATGATGATGATGATGATGATGATGATGATGATGATGATGATGATGATGATGATGATGATGATGATGATGATGATGATGATGATGATGATGATGATGATGATGATGATGATGATGATGATGATGATGATGATGATGATGATGATGATGATGATGATGATGATGATGATGATGATGATGATGATGATGATGATGATGATGATGATGATGATGATGATGATGATGATGATGATGATGATGATGATGATGATGATGATGATGATGATGATGATGATGATGATGATGATGATGATGATGATGATGATGATGATGATGATGATGATGATGATGATGATGATGATGATGATGATGATGATGATGATGATGATGATGATGATGATGATGATGATGATGATGATGATGATGATGATGATGATGATGATGATGATGATGATGATGATGATGATGATGATGATGATGATGATGATGATGATGATGATGATGATGATGATGATGATGATGATGATGATGATGATGATGATGATGATGATGATGATGATGATGATGATGATGATGATGATGATGATGATGATGATGATGATGATGATGATGATGATGATGATGATGATGATGATGATGATGATGATGATGATGATGATGATGATGATGATGATGATGATGATGATGATGATGATGATGATGATGATGATGATGATGATGATGATGATGATGATGATGATGATGATGATGATGATGATGATGATGATGATGATGATGATGATGATGATGATGATGATGATGATGATGATGATGATGATGATGATGATGATGATGATGATGATGATGATGATGATGATGATGATGATGATGATGATGATGATGATGATGATGATGATGATGATGATGATGATGATGATGATGATGATGATGATGATGATGATGATGATGATGATGATGATGATGATGATGATGATGATGATGATGATGATGATGATGATGATGATGATGATGATGATGATGATGATGATGATGATGATGATGATGATGATGATGATGATGATGATGATGATGATGATGATGATGATGATGATGATGATGATGATGATGATGATGATGATGATGATGATGATGATGATGATGATGATGATGATGATGATGATGATGATGATGATGATGATGATGATGATGATGATGATGATGATGATGATGATGATGATGATGATGATGATGATGATGATGATGATGATGATGATGATGATGATGATGATGATGATGATGATGATGATGATGATGATGATGATGATGATGATGATGATGATGATGATGATGATGATGATGATGATGATGATGATGATGATGATGATGATGATGATGATGATGATGATGATGATGATGATGATGATGATGATGATGATGATGATGATGATGATGATGATGATGATGATGATGATGATGATGATGATGATGATGATGATGATGATGATGATGATGATGATGATGATGATGATGATGATGATGATGATGATGATGATGATGATGATGATGATGATGATGATGATGATGATGATGATGATGATGATGATGATGATGATGATGATGATGATGATGATGATGATGATGATGATGATGATGATGATGATGATGATGATGATGATGATGATGATGATGATGATGATGATGATGATGATGATGATGATGATGATGATGATGATGATGATGATGATGATGATGATGATGATGATGATGATGATGATGATGATGATGATGATGATGATGATGATGATGATGATGATGATGATGATGATGATGATGATGATGATGATGATGATGATGATGATGATGATGATGATGATGATGATGATGATGATGATGATGATGATGATGATGATGATGATGATGATGATGATGATGATGATGATGATGATGATGATGATGATGATGATGATGATGATGATGATGATGATGATGATGATGATGATGATGATGATGATGATGATGATGATGATGATGATGATGATGATGATGATGATGATGATGATGATGATGATGATGATGATGATGATGATGATGATGATGATGATGATGATGATGATGATGATGATGATGATGATGATGATGATGATGATGATGATGATGATGATGATGATGATGATGATGATGATGATGATGATGATGATGATGATGATGATGATGATGATGATGATGATGATGATGATGATGATGATGATGATGATGATGATGATGATGATGATGATGATGATGATGATGATGATGATGATGATGATGATGATGATGATGATGATGATGATGATGATGATGATGATGATGATGATGATGATGATGATGATGATGATGATGATGATGATGATGATGATGATGATGATGATGATGATGATGATGATGATGATGATGATGATGATGATGATGATGATGATGATGATGATGATGATGATGATGATGATGATGATGATGATGATATGATGATGATGATGATGATGATGATGATGATGTGATGATGATGATGATGATGATGATGATGATGATGATGATGATGATGATGATGATGATGATGATGATGATGATGATGATGATGATGATGATGATGATGATGATGATGATGATGATGATGATGATGATGATGATGATGATGATGATGATGATGATGATGATGATGATGATGATGATGATGATGATGATGATGATGATGATGATGATGATGATGATGATGATGATGATGATGATGATGATGATGATGATGATGATGATGATGATGATGATGATGATGATGATGATGATGATGATGATGATGATGATGATGATGATGATGATGATGATGATGATGATGATGATGATGATGATGATGATGATGATGATGATGATGATGATGATGATGATGATGATGATGATGATGATGATGATGATGATGATGATGATGATGATGATGATGATGATGATGATGATGATGATGATGATGATGATGATGATGATGATGATGATGATGATGATGATGATGATGATGATGATGATGATGATGATGATGATGATGATGATGATGATGATGATGATGATGATGATGATGATGATGATGATGATGATGATGATGATGATGATGATGATGATGATGATGATGATGATGATGATGATGATGATGATGATGATGATGATGATGATGATGATGATGATGATGATGATGATGATGATGATGATGATGATGATGATGATGATGATGATGATGATGATGATGATGATGATGATGATGATGATGATGATGATGATGATGATGATGATGATGATGATGATGATGATGATGATGATGATGATGATGATGATGATGATGATGATGATGATGATGATGATGATGATGATGATGATGATGATGATGATGATGATGATGATGATGATGATGATGATGATGATGATGATGATGATGATGATGATGATGATGATGATGATGATGATGATGATGATGATGATGATGATGATGATGATGATGATGATGATGATGATGATGATGATGATGATGATGATGATGATGATGATGATGATGATGATGATGATGATGATGATGATGATGATGATGATGATGATGATGATGATGATGATGATGATGATGATGATGATGATGATGATGATGATGATGATGATGATGATGATGATGATGATGATGATGATGATGATGATGATGATGATGATGATGATGATGATGATGATGATGATGATGATGATGATGATGATGATGATGATGATGATGATGATGATGATGATGATGATGATGATGATGATGATGATGATGATGATGATGATGATGATG
>CAKKTC010000220.1:0-42857 GCA_920104205.1 Eupeodes latifasciatus
CATGGTCATGGTCATGGTCATGGTCATGGTCATGGTCATGGTCATGGTCATGGTCATGGTCATGGTCATGGTCATGGTCATGGTCATGGTCATGGTCATGGTCATGGTCATGGTCATGGTCATGGTCATGGTCATGGTCATGGTCATGGTCATGGTCATGGTCATGGTCATGGTCATGGTCATGGTCATGGTCATGGTCATGGTCATGGTCATGGTCATGGTCATGGTCATGGTCATGGTCATGGTCATGGTCATGGTCATGGTCATGGTCATGGTCATGGTCATGGTCATGGTCATGGTCATGGTCATGGTCATGGTCATGGTCATGGTCATGGTCATGGTCATGGTCATGGTCATGGTCATGGTCATGGTCATGGTCATGGTCATGGTCATGGTCATGGTCATGGTCATGGTCATGGTCATGGTCATGGTCATGGTCATGGTCATGGTCATGGTCATGGTCATGGTCATGGTCATGGTCATGGTCATGGTCATGGTCATGGTCATGGTCATGGTCATGGTCATGGTCATGGTCATGGTCATGGTCATGGACATGGTCATGGTCATGGTCATGGTCATGGTCATGGTCATGGTCATGGTCATGGTCATGGTCATGGTCATGGTCATGGTCATGGTCATGGTCATGGTCATGGTCATGGTCATGGTCATGGTCATGGTCATGGTCATGGTCATGGTCATGGTCATGGTCATGGTCATGGTCATGGTCATGGTCATGGTCATGGTCATGGTCATGGTCATGGTCATGGTCATGGTCATGGTCATGGTCATGGTCATGGTCATGGTCATGGTCATGGTCATGGTCATGGTCATGGTCATGGTCATGGTCATGGTCATGGTCATGGTCATGGTCATGGTCATGGTCATGGTCATGGTCATGGTCATGGTCATGGTCATGGTCATGGTCATGGTCATGGTCATGGTCATGGTCATGGTCATGGTCATGGTCATGGTCATGGTCATGGTCATGGTCATGGTCATGGTCATGGTCATGGTCATGGTCATGGTCATGGTCATGGTCATGGTCATGGTCATGGTCATGGTCATGGTCATGGTCATGGTCATGGTCATGGTCATGGTCATGGTCATGGTCATGGTCATGGTCATGGTCATGGTCATGGTCATGGTCATGGTCATGGTCATGGTCATGGTCATGGTCATGGTCATGGTCATGGTCATGGTCATGGTCATGGTCATGGTCATGGTCATGGTCATGGTCATGGTCATGGTCATGGTCATGGTCATGGTCATGGTCATGGTCATGGTCATGGTCATGGTCATGGTCATGGTCATGGTCATGGTCATGGTCATGGTCATGGTCATGGTCATGGTCATGGTCATGGTCATGGTCATGGTCATGGTCATGGTCATGGTCATGGTCATGGTCATGGTCATGGTCATGGTCATGGTCATGGTCATGGTCATGGTCATGGTCATGGTCATGGTCATGGTCATGGTCATGGTCATGGTCATGGTCATGGTCATGGTCATGGTCATGGTCATGGTCATGGTCATGGTCATGGTCATGGTCATGGTCATGGTCATGGTCATGGTCATGGTCATGGTCATGGTCATGGTCATGGTCATGGTCATGGTCATGGTCATGGTCATGGTCATGGTCATGGTCATGGTCATGGTCATGGTCATGGTCATGGTCATGGTCATGGTCATGGTCATGGTCATGGTCATGGTCATGGTCATGGTCATGGTCATGGTCATGGTCATGGTCATGGTCATGGTCATGGTCATGGTCATGGTCATGGTCATGGTCATGGTCATGGTCATGGTCATGGTCATGGTCATGGTCATGGTCATGGTCATGGTCATGGTCATGGTCATGGTCATGGTCATGGTCATGGTCATGGTCATGGTCATGGTCATGGTCATGGTCATGGTCATGGTCATGGTCATGGTCATGGTCATGGTCATGGTCATGGTCATGGTCATGGTCATGGTCATGGTCATGGTCATGGTCATGGTCATGGTCATGGTCATGGTCATGGTCATGGTCATGGTCATGGTCATGGTCATGGTCATGGTCATGGTCATGGTCATGGTCATGGTCATGGTCATGGTCATGGTCATGGTCATGGTCATGGTCATGGTCATGGTCATGGTCATGGTCATGGTCATGGTCATGGTCATGGTCATGGTCATGGTCATGGTCATGGTCATGGTCATGGTCATGGTCATGGTCATGGTCATGGTCATGGTCATGGTCATGGTCATGGTCATGGTCATGGTCATGGTCATGGTCATGGTCATGGTCATGGTCATGGTCATGGTCATGGTCATGGTCATGGTCATGGTCATGGTCATGGTCATGGTCATGGTCATGGTCATGGTCATGGTCATGGTCATGGTCATGGTCATGGTCATGGTCATGGTCATGGTCATGGTCATGGTCATGGTCATGGTCATGGTCATGGTCATGGTCATGGTCATGGTCATGGTCATGGTCATGGTCATGGTCATGGTCATGGTCATGGTCATGGTCATGGTCATGGTCATGGTCATGGTCATGGTCATGGTCATGGTCATGGTCATGGTCATGGTCATGGTCATGGTCATGGTCATGGTCATGGTCATGGTCATGGTCATGGTCATGGTCATGGTCATGGTCATGGTCATGGTCATGGTCATGGTCATGGTCATGGTCATGGTCATGGTCATGGTCATGGTCATGGTCATGGTCATGGTCATGGTCATGGTCATGGTCATGGTCATGGTCATGGTCATGGTCATGGTCATGGTCATGGTCATGGTCATGGTCATGGTCATGGTCATGGTCATGGTCATGGTCATGGTCATGGTCATGGTCATGGTCATGGTCATGGTCATGGTCATGGTCATGGTCATGGTCATGGTCATGGTCATGGTCATGGTCATGGTCATGGTCATGGTCATGGTCATGGTCATGGTCATGGTCATGGTCATGGTCATGGTCATGGTCATGGTCATGGTCATGGTCATGGTCATGGTCATGGTCATGGTCATGGTCATGGTCATGGTCATGGTCATGGTCATGGTCATGGTCATGGTCATGGTCATGGTCATGGTCATGGTCATGGTCATGGTCATGGTCATGGTCATGGTCATGGTCATGGTCATGGTCATGGTCATGGTCATGGTCATGGTCATGGTCATGGTCATGGTCATGGTCATGGTCATGGTCATGGTCATGGTCATGGTCATGGTCATGGTCATGGTCATGGTCATGGTCATGGTCATGGTCATGGTCATGGTCATGGTCATGGTCATGGTCATGGTCATGGTCATGGTCATGGTCATGGTCATGGTCATGGTCATGGTCATGGTCATGGTCATGGTCATGGTCATGGTCATGGTCATGGTCATGGTCATGGTCATGGTCATGGTCATGGTCATGGTCATGGTCATGGTCATGGTCATGGTCATGGTCATGGTCATGGTCATGGTCATGGTCATGGTCATGGTCATGGTCATGGTCATGGTCATGGTCATGGTCATGGTCATGGTCATGGTCATGGTCATGGTCATGGTCATGGTCATGGTCATGGTCATGGTCATGGTCATGGTCATGGTCATGGTCATGGTCATGGTCATGGTCATGGTCATGGTCATGGTCATGGTCATGGTCATGGTCATGGTCATGGTCATGGTCATGGTCATGGTCATGGTCATGGTCATGGTCATGGTCATGGTCATGGTCATGGTCATGGTCATGGTCATGGTCATGGTCATGGTCATGGTCATGGTCATGGTCATGGTCATGGTCATGGTCATGGTCATGGTCATGGTCATGGTCATGGTCATGGTCATGGTCATGGTCATGGTCATGGTCATGGTCATGGTCATGGTCATGGTCATGGTCATGGTCATGGTCATGGTCATGGTCATGGTCATGGTCATGGTCATGGTCATGGTCATGGTCATGGTCATGGTCATGGTCATGGTCATGGTCATGGTCATGGTCATGGTCATGGTCATGGTCATGGTCATGGTCATGGTCATGGTCATGGTCATGGTCATGGTCATGGTCATGGTCATGGTCATGGTCATGGTCATGGTCATGGTCATGGTCATGGTCATGGTCATGGTCATGGTCATGGTCATGGTCATGGTCATGGTCATGGTCATGGTCATGGTCATGGTCATGGTCATGGTCATGGTCATGGTCATGGTCATGGTCATGGTCATGGTCATGGTCATGGTCATGGTCATGGTCATGGTCATGGTCATGGTCATGGTCATGGTCATGGTCATGGTCATGGTCATGGTCATGGTCATGGTCATGGTCATGGTCATGGTCATGGTCATGGTCATGGTCATGGTCATGGTCATGGTCATGGTCATGGTCATGGTCATGGTCATGGTCATGGTCATGGTCATGGTCATGGTCATGGTCATGGTCATGGTCATGGTCATGGTCATGGTCATGGTCATGGTCATGGTCATGGTCATGGTCATGGTCATGGTCATGGTCATGGTCATGGTCATGGTCATGGTCATGGTCATGGTCATGGTCATGGTCATGGTCATGGTCATGGTCATGGTCATGGTCATGGTCATGGTCATGGTCATGGTCATGGTCATGGTCATGGTCATGGTCATGGTCATGGTCATGGTCATGGTCATGGTCATGGTCATGGTCATGGTCATGGTCATGGTCATGGTCATGGTCATGGTCATGGTCATGGTCATGGTCATGGTCATGGTCATGGTCATGGTCATGGTCATGGTCATGGTCATGGTCATGGTCATGGTCATGGTCATGGTCATGGTCATGGTCATGGTCATGGTCATGGTCATGGTCATGGTCATGGTCATGGTCATGGTCATGGTCATGGTCATGGTCATGGTCATGGTCATGGTCATGGTCATGGTCATGGTCATGGTCATGGTCATGGTCATGGTCATGGTCATGGTCATGGTCATGGTCATGGTCATGGTCATGGTCATGGTCATGGTCATGGTCATGGTCATGGTCATGGTCATGGTCATGGTCATGGTCATGGTCATGGTCATGGTCATGGTCATGGTCATGGTCATGGTCATGGTCATGGTCATGGTCATGGTCATGGTCATGGTCATGGTCATGGTCATGGTCATGGTCATGGTCATGGTCATGGTCATGGTCATGGTCATGGTCATGGTCATGGTCATGGTCATGGTCATGGTCATGGTCATGGTCATGGTCATGGTCATGGTCATGGTCATGGTCATGGTCATGGTCATGGTCATGGTCATGGTCATGGTCATGGTCATGGTCATGGTCATGGTCATGGTCATGGTCATGGTCATGGTCATGGTCATGGTCATGGTCATGGTCATGGTCATGGTCATGGTCATGGTCATGGTCATGGTCATGGTCATGGTCATGGTCATGGTCATGGTCATGGTCATGGTCATGGTCATGGTCATGGTCATGGTCATGGTCATGGTCATGGTCATGGTCATGGTCATGGTCATGGTCATGGTCATGGTCATGGTCATGGTCATGGTCATGGTCATGGTCATGGTCATGGTCATGGTCATGGTCATGGTCATGGTCATGGTCATGGTCATGGTCATGGTCATGGTCATGGTCATGGTCATGGTCATGGTCATGGTCATGGTCATGGTCATGGTCATGGTCATGGTCATGGTCATGGTCATGGTCATGGTCATGGTCATGGTCATGGTCATGGTCATGGTCATGGTCATGGTCATGGTCATGGTCATGGTCATGTCATGGTCATGGTCATGGTCATGGTCATGGTCATGGTCATGGTCATGGTCATGGTCATGGTCATGGTCATGACCATGGTCATGGTCATGGTCATGGTCATGGTCATGGTCATGGTCATGGTCATGGTCATGGTCATGGTCATGGTCATGGTCATGGTCATGGTCATGGTCATGGTCATGGTCATGGTCATGGTCATGGTCATGGTCATGGTCATGGTCATGGTCATGGTCATGGTCATGGTCATGGTCATGGTCATGGTCATGGTCATGGTCATGGTCATGGTCATGGTCATGGTCATGGTCATGGTCATGGTCATGGTCATGGTCATGGTCATGGTCATGGTCATGGTCATGGTCATGGTCATGGTCATGGTCATGGTCATGGTCATGGTCATGGTCATGGTCATGGTCATGGTCATGGTCATGGTCATGGTCATGGTCATGGTCATGGTCATGGTCAGGGTCATGGTCATGGTCATGGTCATGGTCATGGTCATGGTCATGGTCATGGTCATGGTCATGGTCATGGTCATGGTCATGGTCATGGTCATGGTCATGGTCATGGTCATGGTCATGGTCATGGTCATGTCATGGTCATGGTCATGGTCATGGTCATGGTCATGGTCATGGTCATGGTCATGGTCATGGTCATGGTCATGGTCCATGGTCATGGTCATGGTCATGGTCATGGTCATGGTCATGGTCATGGTCATGGTCATGGTCATGGTCATGGTCATGGTCATGGTCATGGTCATGGTCATGGTCATGGTCATGGTCATGGTCATGGTCATGGTCATGGTCATGGTCATGGTCATGGTCATGGTCATGGTCATGTCATGGTCATGGACATGGTCATGGTCATGGTCATGGTCATGCTGTCATGGTCATGGTCATGGTCATGGTCATGGTCATGGTCATGGTCATGGTCATGGTCATGTCATGGTCATGGTCATGGTCATGTCATGGTCATGGTCATGGTCATGGTCATGGTCATGGTCATGGGCATGGTGTTGGTGTTGATGGTGATGGTGATGGTGATGGTGATGGTCGATGGTGATGGTGATGGTGATGGTGATGGTGATGGTGATGGTGATGGTGATGGTGATGGTGATGGTGATGGTGATGGTGATGGTGATGGTGATGGTGATGGTGATGGTCATGGTCATGGCGATGGTCATGGTCATGGTCATGGTCATGGTCATGGTCATGGTCATGGTCATGGTCATGGTCATGGTCATGGTCATGGTCATGGTCATGGTCATGGTCATGGTCATGGTCATGGTCATGGTCATGGTCATGGTCATGGTCATGGTCATGGTCATGGTCATGGTCATGGTCATGGTCATGGTCATGGTCATGTCATGGTCATGGTCATGGTCATGGTCATGGTCATGGTCATGGTCATGGTCATGGTCATGGTCATGTCATGGTCATGGTCATGTCATGGTCATGGTCATGGTCATGGTCATGGTCATGGTCATGGTCATGGTCATGGTCATGGTCATGGTCATGGTCATGGTCATGGTCATGGTCATGGTCATGGTCATGGTCATGGTCATGGTCATGGTCATGGTCATGGTCATGGTCATGGTCATGGTCATGGTCATGGTCATGGTCATGGTCATGGTCATGGTCATGGTCATGGTCATGGTCATGGTCATGGTCATGGTCATGGTCATGGTCATGTCATGGTCATGGTCATGGTCATGGTCATGGTCATGGTCATGGTCATGGTCATGGTCATGGTCATGGTCATGGTCATGGTCATGGTCATGGTCATGGTCATGGTCATGGTCATGGTCATGGTCATGGTCATGGTCATGGTCATGGTCATGGTCATGGTCATGGTCATGGTCATGGTCATGGTCATGGTCATGGTCATGGTCATGGTCATGGTCATGGTCATGGTCATGGTCATGGTCATGGTCATGGTCATGGTCATGGTCATGGTCATGGTCATGGTCATGGTCATGGTCATGGTCATGGTCATGGTCATGGTCATGGTCATGGTCATGGTCATGGTCATGGTCATGGTCATGGTCATGGTCATGGTCATGGTCGATGGTCATGGTCGATGGTGATGGTGATGGTCATGGTGATGGTCATGGTGATGGTCATGGTGATGGTCATGGTGCATGGTCATGGTCATGGTCATGGTCATGGTCATGGTCATGGTGATGGTCATGGTGATGGTCATGGTGATGGTCATGGTCATGGTCATGGTCATGGTCATGGTCATGGTCATGGTCATTGTCATGGTCATGGTCATGGTCATGGTCATGGTCATGGTCATGGTCATGGTCATGGTCATGGTCATGGTCATGGTCATGGTCATGGTCATGGTCATGGTCATGGTCATGGTCATGGTCATGGTCATGGTCATGGTCTGGTCATGGTCATGGTCATGGTCATGGTCATGGTCATGGTCATGGTCATGGTCATGGTCATGGTCATGGTCATGGTCATGGTCATGGTCATGGTCATGGTCATGGTCATGGTCATGGTCATGGTCATGGTCATGGTCATGGTCATGGTCATGGTCATGGTCATGGTCATGGTCATGGTCATGGTCATGGTCATGGTCATGGTCATGGTCATGGTCATGGTCATGGTCATGGTCATGGTCATGGTCATGGTCATGGTCATGGTCATGGTCATGGTCATGGTCATGGTCATGGTCATGGTCATGGTCATGGTCATGGTCATGGTCATGGTCATGGTCATGGTCATGGTCATGGTCATGGTCATGGTCATGGTCTGGTCATGGTCATGGTCATGGTCATGGTCATGGTCTTTGTCATGGTCATGGTCATGGTCATGGTCATGGTCATGGTCATGGTCATGGTCATGGTCATGGTCATGGTCATGGTCATGGTCATGGTCATGGTCATGGTCATGGTCATGGTCATGGTCATGGTCATGGTCATGGTCATGGTCATGGTCATGTCATGGTCATGGTCATGGTCATGGTCATGGTCATGGTCATGGTCATGGTCATGGTCATGGTCATGGTCATGGTCATGGTCATGGTCATGGTCATGGTCATGGTCATGGTCATGGTCATGGTCATGGTCATGGTCATGGTCATGGTCATGGTCATGGTCATGGTCATGGTCATGGTCATGGTCATGGTCATGGTCATGGTCATGGTCATGGTCATGGTCATGGTCATGGTCATGGTCATGGTCATGGTCATGGTCATGGTCATGGTCATGGTCATGGTCATGGTCATGGTCATGGTCATGGTCATGGTCATGGTCATGGTCATGGTCATGGTCATGGTCATGGTCATGGTCATGGTCATGGTCATGGTCATGGTCATGGTCATGGTCATGGTCATGGTCATGGTCATGGTCATGGTCATGGTCATGGTCATGGTCATGGTCATGGTCATGGTCATGGTCATGGTCATGGTCATGGTCATGGTCATGGTCATGGTCATGGTCATGGTCATGGTCATGGTCATGGTCATGGTCATGGTCATGGTCATGGTCATGGTCATGGTCATGGTCATGGTCATGGTCATGGTCATGGTCATGGTCATGGTCATGGTCATGGTCATGGTCATGGTCATGGTCATGGTCATGGTCATGGTCATGGTCATGGTCATGGTCATGGTCATGTCATGGTCATGGTCATGGTCATGGTCATGGTCATGGTCATGGTCATGGTCATGGTCATGGTCATGGTCATGGTCATGGTCATGGTCATGGTCATGGTCATGGTCATGGTCATGGTCATGGTCATGGTCATGGTCATGGTCATGGTCATGGTCATGGTCATGGTCATGGTCATGGTCATGGTCATGGTCATGGTCATGGTCATGGTCATGGTCATGGTCATGGTCATGGTCATGGTCATGGTCATGGTCATGGCTGTCATGGTCATGGTCATGGTCATGGTCATGGTCATGGTCATGGTCATGGTCATGGTCATGGTCATGGTCATGGTCATGGTCATGGTCATGGTCATGGTCATGGTCATGGTCATGGTCATGGTCATGGTCATGGTCATGGTCATGGTCATGGTCATGGTCATGGTCATGGTCATGGTCATGGTCATGGTCATGGTCATGGTCATGGTCATGGTCATGGTCATGGTCATGGTCATGGTCATGGTCATGGTCATGGTCATGGTCATGGTCATGCAGGTCATGGTCATGGTCATGGTCATGGTCATGGTCATGGTCATGGTCATGGTCATGGTCATGGTCATGGTCATGGTCATGGTCATGGTCATGGTCATGGTCATGGTCATGGTCATGGTCATGGTCATGGTCATGGTCATGGTCATGGTCATGGTCATGGTCATGGTCATGGTCATGGTCATGGTCATGGTCATGGTCATGGTCATGGTCATGGTCATGGTCATGGTCATGGTCATGGTCATGGTCATGGTCATGGTCATGTCATGGTCATGGTCATGGTCATGGTCATGGTCATGGTCATGGTCATGGTCATGGTCATGGTCATGGTCATGGTCATGGTCATGGTCATGTCATGGTCATGGTCATGGTCATGGTCATGGTCATGGTCATGGTCATGGTCATGGTCATGGTCATGGTCATGGTCATGTCTGGTCATGGTCATGGTCATGGTCATGGTCATGGTCATGGTCATGGTCATGGTCATGGTCATGGTCATGGTCATGGTCATGGTCATGGTCATGGTCATGGTCATGGTCATGGTCATGGTCATGGTCATGGTCATGGTCATGGTCATGGTCATGGTCATGGTCATGGTCATGGTCATGGTCATGGTCATGGTCATGGTCATGGTCATGGTCATGGTCATGGTCATGGTCATGGTCATGGTCATGGTCATGGTCATGGTCATGGTCATGGTCATGGTCATGGTGATGGTGATGGTCATGATGGTGATGGTGATGGTGATGGTGATGGTGATGGTGATGGTGATGGTGATGGTGATGGTCATGGTCATGGTCATGGTCATGGTCGATGGTCATGGTCATGGTCATGGTCATGGTCATGGTCATGGTCATGGTGGTCATGGTCATGGTAGGTCATGGTCATGGTCATGGTCATGGTCATGGTCATGGTCATGGTCATGTCATGGTCATGGTCATGGTCATGGTCATGGTCATGGTCATGGTCATGGTCATGGTCATGGTCATGGTCATGGTCGATGGTCATGGTCATGGTCATGGTCATGGTCATGGTCATGGTCATGGTCATGGTCATGGTCATGGTCATGGTCATGGTCATGGTCATGGTCATGGTCATGGTCATGGTCATGGTCATGGTCATGGTCATGGTCATGGTCATGGTCATGGTCATGGTCATGGTCATGGTCATGGTCATGGTCATGGTCATGGTCATGGTCATGGTCATGGTCTGGTCATGGTCATGGTCATGGTCATGGTCATGGTCATGGTCATGGTTATGCTGCTGGTGCTGGTGCTGGTCATGGTCATGGTCATGGTCATGGTCATGGTCATGGTCATGGTCATGGTCATGGTCATGGTCATGGTCATGGTCATGGTCATGGTCATGGTCATGGTCATGGTCATGGTCATGGTCATGGTCATGGTCATGGTCATGGTCATGGTCATGGTCATGGTCATGGTCATGGTCATGGTCATGGTCATGGTCATGGTCATGGTCATGGTCATGGTCATGGTCATGGTCATGGTCATGGTCATGGTCATGGTCATGGTCATGGTCATGGTCATGGTCATGGTCATGGTCATGGTCATGGTCATGGTCATGGTCATGGTCATGGTCATGGTCATGGTCATGGTCATGGTCATGGTCATGGTCATGGTCATGGTCATGGTCATGGTCATGGTCATGGTCATGGTCATGGTCATGGTCATGGTCATGGTCATGGTCATGGTCATGGTCATGGTCATGGTCATGGTCATGGTCATGGTCATGGTCATGGTCATGGTCATGGTCATGGTCATGGTCATGGTCATGGTCATGGTCATGGTCATGGTCATGGTCATGGTCATGGTCATGGTCATGGTCATGGTGCATGGTCATGGTCATGGTCATGGTCATGGTCATGGTCATGGTCATGGTCGATGGTCATGGTCATGGTCATGGTCATGGTCATGGTCATGGTCATGGTCATGGTCATGGTCATGGTCATGGTCATGGTCATGGTCATGGTCATGGTCATGGTCATGGTCATGGTCATGGTCATGGTCATGGTCATGGTCATGGTCATGGTCATGGTCATGGTCATGGTCATGGTCATGGTCATGGTCATGGTCATGGTCATGGTCATGGTCATGGTCATGGTCATGGTCATGGTCATGGTCATGGTCATGGTCATGGTCATGGTCATGGTCATGGTCATGGTCATGGTCATGGTCATGGTCATGGTCATGGTCATGGTCATGGTCATGGTCATGGTCATGGTCATGGTCATGGTCATGGTCATGGTCATGGTCATGGTCATGGTCATGGTCATGGTCATGGTCATGGTCATGGTCATGGTCATGGTCATGGTCATGGTCATGGTCATGGTCATGGTCATGGTCATGGTCATGGTCATGGTCATGGTCATGGTCATGGTCATGGTCATGGTCATGGTCATGGTCATGGTCATGGTCATGGTCATGGTCATGGTCATGGTCATGGTCATGGTCATGGTCATGGTCATGGTCATGGTCATGGTCATGGTCATGGTCATGGTCATGGTCATGGTCATGGTCATGGTCATGGTCATGGTCATGGTCATGGTCATGGTCATGGTCATGGTCATGGTCATGGTCATGGTCATGGTCATGGTCATGGTCATGGTCATGGTCATGGTCATGGTCATGGTCATGGTCATGGTCATGGTCATGGTCATGGTCATGGTCATGGTCATGGTCATGGTCATGGTCATGGTCATGGTCATGGTCATGGTCATGGTCATGGTCATGGTCATGGTCATGGTCATGGTCATGGTCATGGTCATGGTCATGGTCATGGTCATGGTCATGGTCATGGTCATGGTCATGGTCATGGTCATGGTCATGGTCATGGTCATGGTCATGGTCATGGTCATGGTCATGGTCATGGTCATGGTCATGGTCATGGTCATGGTCATGGTCATGGTCATGGTCATGGTCATGGTCATGGTCATGGTCATGGTCATGGTCATGGTCATGGTCATGGTCATGGTCATGGTCATGGTCATGGTCATGGTCATGGTCATGGTCATGGTCATGGTCATGGTCATGGTCATGGTCATGGTCATGGTCATGGTCATGGTCATGGTCATGGTCATGGTCATGGTCATGGTCATGGTCATGGTCATGGTCATGGTCATGGTCATGGTCATGGTCATGGTCATGGTCATGGTCATGGTCATGGTCATGGTCATGGTCATGGTCATGGTCATGGTCATGGTCATGGTCATGGTCATGGTCATGGTCATGGTCATGGTCATGGTCATGGTCATGGTCATGGTCATGGTCATGGTCATGGTCATGGTCATGGTCATGGTCATGGTCATGGTCATGGTCATGGTCATGGTCATGGTCATGGTCATGGTCATGGTCATGGTCATGGTCATGGTCATGGTCATGGTCATGGTCATGGTCATGGTCATGGTCATGGTCATGGTCATGGTCATGGTCATGGTCATGGTCATGGTCATGGTCATGGTCATGGTCATGGTCATGGTCATGGTCATGGTCATGGTCATGGTCATGGTCATGGTCATGGTCATGGTCATGGTCATGGTCATGGTCATGGTCATGGTCATGGTCATGGTCATGGTCATGGTCATGGTCATGGTCATGGTCATGGTCATGGTCATGGTCATGGTCATGGTCATGGTCATGGTCATGGTCATGGTCATGGTCATGGTGATGGTGATGGTGATGGTCATGGTGATGGTGATGGTTCATGGTGCATGGAAATGGTCAGCATGGTCATGGTCATGGTCATGGGTCATGGTCATGGTCATGGTCATGGTCATGGTCCATGGTCATGGTCATGGTCAGGGTCTGGCATGGTCATGGTCATGGTCATGGTCATGGTCATGGTCATGGTCATGGTCATGGTCCATGGTCATGGTCATGGTCATGGTCATGGTCATGGTCATGGTCATGGTCATGGTCATGGTCATGGTCATGGTCATGGTCATGGTCATGGTCATGGTCATGGTCATGGTCATGGTCATGGTCATGGTCATGGTCATGGTCATGGTCATGGTCATGGTCATGGTCATGGTCATGGTCATGGTCATGGTCATGGTCATGGTCATGGTCATGGTCATGGTCATGGTCATGGTCATGGTCATGGTCATGGTCATGGTCATGGTCATGGTCATGGTCATGGTCATGGTCATGGTCATGGTCATGGTCATGGTCATGGTCATGGTCATGGTCATGGTCATGGTCATGGTCATGGTCATGGTCATGGTCATGGTCATGGTCATGGTCATGGTCATGGTCATGGTCATGGTCATGGTCATGGTCATGGTCATGGTCATGGTCATGGTCATGGTCATGGTCATGGTCATGGTCATGGTCATGGTCATGGTCATGGTCATGGTCATGGTCATGGTCATGGTCATGGTCATGGTCATGGTCATGGTCATGGTCATGGTCATGGTCATGGTCATGGTCATGGTCATGGTCATGGTCATGGTCATGGTCATGGTCATGGTCATGGTCATGGTCATGGTCATGGTCATGGTCATGGTCATGGTCATGGTCATGGTCATGGTCATGGTCATGGTCATGGTCATGGTCATGGTCATGGTCATGGTCATGGTCATGGTCATGGTCATGGTCATGGTCATGGTCATGGTCATGGTCATGGTCATGGTCATGGTCATGGTCATGGTCATGGTCATGGTCATGGTCATGGTCATGGTCATGGTCATGGTCATGGTCATGGTCATGGTCATGGTCATGGTCATGGTCATGGTCATGGTCATGGTCATGGTCATGGTCATGGTCATGGTCATGGTCATGGTCATGGTCATGGTCATGGTCATGGTCATGGTCATGGTCATGGTCATGGTCATGGTCATGGTCATGGTCATGGTCATGGTCATGGTCATGGTCATGGTCATGGTCATGGTCATGGTCATGGTCATGGTCATGGTCATGGTCATGGTCATGGTCATGGTCATGGTCATGGTCATGGTCATGGTCATGGTCATGGTCATGGTCATGGTCATGGTCATGGTCATGGTCATGGTCATGGTCATGGTCATGGTCATGGTCATGGTCATGGTCATGGTCATGGTCATGGTCATGGTCATGGTCATGGTCATGGTCATGGTCATGGTCATGGTCATGGTCATGGTCATGGTCATGGTCATGGTCATGGTCATGGTCATGGTCATGGTCATGGTCATGGTCATGGTCATGGTCATGGTCATGGTCATGGTCATGGTCATGGTCATGGTCATGGTCATGGTCATGGTCATGGTCATGGTCATGGTCATGGTCATGGTCATGGTCATGGTCATGGTCATGGTCATGGTCATGGTCATGGTCATGGTCATGGTCATGGTCATGGTCATGGTCATGGTCATGGTCATGGTCATGGTCATGGTCATGGTCATGGTCATGGTCATGGTCATGGTCATGGTCATGGTCATGGTCATGGTCATGGTCATGGTCATGGTCATGGTCATGGTCATGGTCATGGTCATGGTCATGGTCATGGTCATGGTCATGGTCATGGTCATGGTCATGGTCATGGTCATGGTCATGGTCATGGTCATGGTCATGGTCATGGTCATGGTCATGGTCATGGTCATGGTCATGGTCATGGTCATGGTCATGGTCATGGTCATGGTCATGGTCATGGTCATGGTCATGGTCATGGTCATGGTCATGGTCATGGTCATGGTCATGGTCATGGTCATGGTCATGGTCATGGTCATGGTCATGGTCATGGTCATGGTCATGGTCATGGTCATGGTCATGGTCGTGGTCATGGTCATGGTCATGGTCATGGTCATGGTCATGGTCATGGTCATCGGTCATGGTCATGGTCATGGTCATGGTCATGGTCATGGTCATGGTCATGGTCATGGTCATGGTCATGGTCATGGTCATGGTCATGGTCATGGTCATGGTCATGGTCATGGTCATGGTCATGGTCATGGTCATGGTCATGGTCCATGGTCATGGTCATGGTCATGGTCATGGTCATGGTCATGGTCATGGTCATGGTCATGGTCATGGTCATGGTCATGGTCATGGTCATGGTCATGGTCATGGTCATGGTCATGGTCATGGTCATGGTCATGGTCATGGTCATGGTCATGGTCATGGTCATGGTCATGGTCCATGGTCATGGTCATGGTCATGGTCATGGTCATGGTCATGGTCATGGTCATGGTCATGGTCATGGTCATGGTCATGGTCATGGTCATGGTCATGGTCATGGTCATGGTCATGGTCATGGTCATGGTCATGGTCATGGTCATGGTCATGGTCATGGTCATGGTCATGGTCATGGTCATGGTCATGGTCATGGTCATGTCATGGTCATGGTCATGGTCATGTCATGGTCATGGTCATGGTCATGGTCATGGTCATGGTCATGGTCATGGTCATGGTCATGGTCATGGTCATGGTCATGGTCATGTCATGGTCATGGTCATGACCATGACCATGACCATGGTCATGGTCATGGTCATGGTCATGGTCATGGTCATGGTCATGGTCATGGTCATGGTCATGGTCATGGTCATGGTCATGGTCATGGTCATGGTCATGGTCATGGTCATGGTCATGGTCATGGTCATGGTCATGGTCATGGTCATGGTCATGGTCATGGTCATGGTCATGGTCATGGTCATGGTCATGGTCATGGTCATGTCATGTCATGGTCATGGTCATGGTCATGGTCATGGTCATGGTCATGGTCATGGTCATGGTCATGGTCATGGTCATGGTCATGGTCATGGTCATGGTCATGGTCATGGTCATGGTCATGGTCATGGTCATGGTCATGGTCATGGTCATGGTCATGGTCATGGTCATGGTCATGGTCATGGTCATGGTCCATGGTCATGGTCATGGGTCATGGTCATGGTCATGGTCATGGTCATGGTCATGGTCATGGTCATGGTCATGGTCATGGTCATGGTCATGGTCATGGTCATGGTCATGGTCATGGTCATGGTCATGGTCATGGTCATGGTCATGGTCATGGTCATGGTCATGGTCATGGTCATGGTCATGGTCATGGTCATGGTCATGGTCATGGTCATGGTCATGGTCATGGTCATGGTCATGGTGATGGTGATGGTGATGGAAATGGTGATGGTGATGGTGATGGAAATGGTGATGGTGATGGTGATGGAAATGGTGATGGTGATGGAAATGGTGATGGTGATGGTGATGGAAATGGTGATGGTGATGGTGATGGAAATGGTGATGGTGATGGTCATGGTGATGGAAATGGTCATGGTCATGGTCATGGTCATGGTCATGGTCATGGTCATGGTCATGGTCATGGTCATGGTCATGGTCATGGTCATGGTCATGGTCATGGTCATGGTCATGGTCATGGTCATGGTCATGGTCATGGTCATGGTCATGGTCATGTCATGGTCATGGTCATGGTCATGGTCATGGTCATGGTCATGGTCATGGTCATGGTCATGGTCATGGTCATGGTCATGGTCATGGTCATGGTCATGGTCATGGTCATGGTCATGGTCCAGGTCATGGTCATGGTCATGGTCATGGTCATGGTCATGGTCATGGTCATGGTCATGGTCATGGTCATGGTCATGGTCATGGGTCATGGTCATGGTCATGGTCATGGTCATGGTCATGTCATGGTCATGGTCATGGTCATGGTCATGGTCATGGTCATGGTCATGGTCATGGTCATGGTCATGGTCATGGTCATGGTCATGGTCATGGTCATGGTCATGGTCATGGTCATGGTCATGGTCATGGTCATGGTCATGGTCATGGTCATGGTCATGGTCATGGTCATGGTCATGGTCATGTCATGGTCAGTCATGGTCATGGTCATGGTCATGGTCATGGTCATGGTCATGGTCATGGTCATGGTCATGGTCATGGTCATGGTCATGGTCATGGGTCATGGTCATGGTCATGGTCATGGTCATGGTCATGTCATGGTCATGGTCATGGTCTTGGTCATGGTCATGGTCATGGTCATGGTCATGTCATGGTCATGGTCATGGTCATGGTCATGGTCCATGGTCATGGTCATGGTCATGGTCATGGTCATGGTCATGGTCATGGTCATGGTCATGGTCATGGTCATGGTCATGGTCATGGTCATGGGTCATGGTCTATGGTCATGGTCATGGTCATGGTCATGGTCATGGTCATGGTCATGGTCATGGTCATGGTCATGGTCATGGTCATGGTCATGGTCATGGTCATGGTCATGGTCATGGCATGGTCATGGGTCATGGTCATGGTCATGGTCATGGTCATGGTCATGGTCATGGTCATGGTCATGGTCATGGTCATGGTCATGGTCGATGGTCATGGTCATGGGTCATGGTCATGGTCATGGTCATGGGTCATGGTCATGGTCATGTCATGGTCATGGTCATGGTCATGGTCATGGTCATGGTCATGGTCATGGTCATGGTCATGGTCATGGTCATGGTCATGGTCATGGTCATGGTCATGGTCATGGTCATGGTCATGGTCATGGTCATGGTCATGGTCATGGTCATGGTCATGGTCATGGTCATGGTCATGGTCATGGTCATGGTCATGGTCATGGTCATCGGTCATCGTCATGGTCATGGTCATGGTCATGGTCATGGTCATGGTCATGGTCATGGTCTTGGTCATGGTCATGGTCATGGTCATGGTCATGGTCATGGTCATGGTCATGGTCATGGTCATGGTCATGGTGATGGAAATGGTGGTGGTGATGGTGATGGAAATGGTGATGGTGATGGTGATGGAAATGGTGATGGTGATGGAAATGGTGATGGTGATGGTGATGGTCATGGTGATGGTGATGGTCATGGTGATGGAAATGGTCATGGTCATGGTCATGGTCATGGTCATGGTCATGGTCATGGTCATGGTCATGGTCATGGTCATGGTCATGGTCATGGTCATGGTCATGGTCATGGTCATGGAAATGGTGATGGTGATGGTGATGGAAATGGTGATGGTGATGGTGATGGAAATGGTGATGGTGATGGAAATGGTGATGGTGATGGTGATGGTCATGGTGATGGTGATGGTCATGGTGATGGAAATGGTCATGGTCATGGTCATGGTCATGGTCATGGTCATGGTCATGGTCGATGGTCCATGGTCATGGTCATGGTCATGGTCATGGTCATGGTCATGGTCATGGTGCATGGTCATGGTCTCATGGTCATGGTCATGGTCGATGGTCATGGTCATGGTCGATGGTCATGGTCATGGTCATGGTCATGGTCATGGGGTCATGGTCATGGTCATGGTCATGGTCATGGTCATGGTCATGGTCATGGTCATGGTCATGGTCATGGTCATGGTCATGGTCATGGTCATGGTCATGGTCATGGTCATGGTCATGGTCATGGTCATGGTCATGGTCATGGTCATGGTCATGGTCATGGTCATGGTCATGGTCATGGTCATGGTCATGGTCATGGTCATGGTCATGGTCATGGTCATGGTCATGGTCATGGTCATGGTCATGGTCATGGTCATGGTCATGGTCATGGTCATGGTCATGGTCAGGGTCATGGTCATGGTCATGGTCATGGTCATGGTCATGGTCATGGTCATGGTCATGGTCATGGTCATGGTCATGGTCATGGTCATGGTCATGGTCATGGTCATGGTCATGGTCATGGTCATGGTCATGGTCATGGTCATGGTCATGGTCATGGTCATGGTCATGGTCATGGTCATGGTCATGGTCATGGTCATGGTCATGGTCATGGTCATGGTCATGGTCATGGTCATGGTCATGGTCATGGTCCTGGTCATGGTCATGGTCATGGTCATGGTCATGGTCATGGTCATGGTCATGGTCATGGTCATGGTCATGGTCATGGTCATGGTCATGGTCATGGTCATGGTCATGGTCATGGTCAGGTCATGGTCATGGTCATGGTCATGGTCATGGTCATGGTCATGGTCATGGTCATGGTCATGGTCATGGTCATGGTCATGGTCATGGTCATGGTCATGGTCATGGTCATGGTCATGGTCATGGTCATGGTCATGGTCATGGTCATGGTCATGGTCATGGTCATGGTCATGGTCATGGTCATGGTCATGGTCAGGGTCATGGTCATGGTCATGGTCATGGTCATGTCATGGTCATGGTCATGGTCATGGTCATGGTCATGGTCATGGTCATGGTCATGGTCATGGTCCATGGTCATGGTCATGGTCATGGGTCATGGTCATGGTCATGGTCATGGTCATGGTCATGGTCATGGTCATGGTCATGGTCATGGTCATGGTCTGTCATGGTCATGGTATGGTCATGGTCATGGTCATGGTCATGGTCATGGTCATGGTCATGGTCTGGTCATGGTCATGGTCATGGTCATGGTCATGGTCATGGTCATGGTCATGGTCATGGTCATGGTCGGTCATGGTCCATGGTCATGGTCATGTCATGGTCATGGTCATGGTCATGGTCATGGTCTGGTCATGGTCATGGTCATGGTCATGGTCATGGGTCATGGTCATGGTCCATGGTCATGGTCATGGTCATGGTCATGGGTCATGGTCATGGTCATGGTCATGGTCATGGTCAGGTATGGTCATGGTCATGGTCATGGTCATGGTCATGGTCATGGTCATGGTCATGGTCATGGTCATGGTCATGGTCATGGTCATGGTCATGGTCATGGTCATGGTCATGGTCATGGTCATGGTCATGGTCATGGTCATGGTCATGGTCATGGTCATGGTCATGGTCATGGTCATGAGGTCATGGTCATGGTCATGGTCATGGTTCATGGTCATGGTCATGGTATGGTCATGGTCATGGTCATGGTCATGGTCATGGGGTCATGGTCATGGTCATGGTCATGGTCATGGTCATGGTCATGGTCATGGTCATGGTCATGGTCATGGTCATGGTCATGGTCATGGTCATGGTCATGGTCTGGTCATGGTCATGGTCATGGTCATGGTCATGGTCATGGTCATGGTCATGGTCATGGTCATGGGTCATGGTCATGGTCATGGTCATGGTCATGGTCATGGTCATGGTCATGGTCATGGTCATGGTCATGGTCATGGTCATGGTCATGGTCATGGTCATGGTCATGGTCATGGTCATGGTCATGGTCATGGTCATGGTCATGGTCATGGTCATGGTCATGGTCATGGTCATGGTCATGGTCATGGTCATGGTCATGGTCATGGTCATGGTCCATGGTCATGGTCATGGTCATGGTCATGGTCATGGTCATGGTCATGGTCATGGTCATGGTCATGGTCATGGTCATGGTCATGGTCATGGTCATGGTCATGGTCATGGTCATGGTCATGGTCATGGTCATGGTCATGGTCATGGTCATGGTCATGGTCATGGTCATGGTCATGGTCATGGTCATGGTCATGGTCATGGTCATGGTCATGGTCATGGTCATGGTCATGGTCATGGGCATGGTCATGGTCATGGTCATGGTCCATGGTCATGGTCATGGTCATGGTCATGGTCATGGTCATGGTCATGGTCATGGTCATGGTCATGGTCATGGTCATGGTCATGGTCATGGTCATGGTCATGGTCATGGTCATGGTCATGGTCATGGTCATGGTCATGGTCATGGTCATGGTCATGGTCATGGTCATGGTCATGGTCATGGTCATGGTCATGGTCATGGTCATGGTCATGGTCATGGTCATGGTCATGGTCATGGTCATGGTCATGGTCATGGTCATGGTCATGGTCATGGTCATGGTCATGGTCATGGTGATGGAAATGGTGATGGTGATGGACATGGTGATGGTGATGGAAATGGTGATGGTGATGGAAATGGTGATGGTGATGGAAATGGTCATGGTGATGGTGATGGAAATGGTCATGGTCATGGTCATGGTCATGGTCATGGTCATGGTCATGGTCATGGTCATGGTCATGGTCATGGTCATGGTCATGGTCATGGTCATGGTCATGGTCATGGTCATGGTCATGGTCATGGTCATGGTCATGGTCATGGTCATGGTCATGGTCATGGTCATGGTCATGGTCATGGTCATGGTCATGGTCATGGTCATGGTCATGGTCATGGTCCATGGTCATGGTCATGGTCATGGTCATGGTCATGGTCATGGTCATGGGTCATGGTCATGGTCATGGTCATGGTCATGGTCATGGTCATGGTCATGGTCATGGTCATGGTCATGGTCATGGTCATGGTCATGGTCATGGTCATGGTCATGGTCATGGTCATGGTCATGTCATGGTCATGGTCATGGTCATGGTCATGGTCATGGTCATGGTCATGGTCATGGTCATGGTCATGGTCATGGTCATGGTCATGGTCATGGTCATGGTCATGGTCATGGTCATGGTCATGGTCATGGTCATGGTCATGGTCATGGTCATGGTCATGGTCCATGGTCATGGTCATGGTCATGGTCATGGTCAGGGTCATGGTCATGGTCATGGTCATGGTCATGGTCATGGTCATGGTCATGGTCATGGTCATGGTCATGGTCATGGTCATGGTCATGGTCATGGTCATGGTCATGGTCATGGTCATGGTCATGGTCATGGTCATGGTCATGGTCCTGGTCAGGTCGGTCATGTCATGGTCATGGTCATGGTCAGTCATGGTCATGGTCATGGTCATGGTCATGGTCATGGTCATGGTCATGGTCATGGTCATGTCATGGTCATGGTCATGGTCATGGTCATGGTCATGGTCATGGTCATGGTCATGGTCATGGTCATGGTCATGGTCATGGTCATGGTCATGGTCATGGTCATGGTCATGGTCATGGTCATGGTCATGGTCATGGTCAGGGTCATGGTCATGGTCATGGTCATGGTCATGGTCCATGGTCAGGGTCATGGTCATGGTCATGGTCATGGTCATGGTCATGGTCATGGTCATGGTCATGGTCATGGTCATGGTCGATGGTCATGGTCATGGGTCATGGTCATGGTCATGGTCATGGTCATGGTCATGGTGAGATGGTCATGGTCATGGTCATGGTCATGGTCATGGTCATGTCATGGTCATGGTCATGGTCATGGTCATGGTCATGGTCATGGTCATGGTCATGGTCATGGTCATGGTCATGGTCAGGGTCATGGTCATGGTCATGGTCATGGTCATGGTCATGGTCATGGTCATGGTCATGGTCATGGTCATGGTCATGGTCATGGTCATGGTCATGGTCATGGTCATGGTCATGGTCATGGTCATGGTCATGGTCATGAGGTTCATGGTCATGGTCATGGTCATGGTCATGGTCATGGTCATGGTCAATGGTCGATGGTCATGGTCATGGTCATGGTCATGGTCATGCATGGTCATGGTCATGGTCATGGTCATGGTCATGGTCATGGTCATGGTCATGGTCATGGTCATGGTCATGGTCATGGTCATGGTCATGGTCATGGTCATGGTCATGGTCATGGTCATGGTCATGGTCATGGTCATGGTCATGGTCATGGTCATGGTCATGGTCATGGTCATGGTCATGGTCATGGTCATGGTCATGGTCATGGTCATGGTCATGGTCATGGTCATGGTCATGGTCATGGTCATGGTCATGGTCATGGTCATGGTCATGGTCATGGTCATGGTCATGGTCATGGTCATGGTCATGGTCATGGTCATGGTCATGGTCATGGTCATGGTCATGGTCATGGTCATGGTCATGGTCATGGTCATGGTCATGGTCATGGTCATGGTCATGGTCATGGTCATGGTCATGGTCATGGTCATGGTCATGGTCATGGTCATGGTCATGGTCATGGTCATGGTCATGGTCATGGTCATGGTCATGGTCATGGTCATGGTCATGGTCATGGTCATGGTCATGGTCATGGTCATGGTCATGGTCATGGTCATGGTCATGGTCATGGTCATGGTCATGGTCATGGTCATGGTCATGGTCATGGTCATGGTCATGGTCATGGTCATGGTCATGGTCATGGTCATGGTCATGGTCATGGTCATGGTCATGGTCATGGTCATGGTCATGGTCATGGTCATGGTCATGGTCATGGTCATGGTCATGGTCATGGTCATGGTCATGGTCATGGTCATGGTCATGGTCATGGTCATGGTCATGGTCATGGTCATGGTCATGGTCATGGTCATGGCTCATGGTCATGGTCTTGGTCATGGTCATGGTCATGGTCATGGTCATGGTCATGGTCATGGTCATGGTCATGGTCATGGTCATGGTCATGGTCATGGTCATGGTCATGGTCATGGTCATGGTCATGGTCATGGTCATGGTCATGGTCATGGTCATGGTCATGGTCATGGTCATGGTCATGGTCATGGTCATGGTCATGGTCATGGTCATGGTCATGGTCATGGTCATGGTCATGGTCATGGTCATGGTCATGGTCATGGTCATGGTCATGGTCATGGTCATGGTCATGGTCATGGTCATGGTCATGGTCATGGTCATGGTCATGGTCATGGTCATGGTCATGGTCATGGTCATGGTCATGGTCATGGTCATGGTCATGGTCATGGTCATGGTCATGGTCATGGTCATGGTCATGGTCATGGTCATGGTCATGGTCATGGTCATGGTCATGGTCATGGTCATGGTCATGGTCATGGTCATGGTCATGGTCATGGTCATGGTCATGGTCATGGTCATGGTCATGGTCATGGTCATGGTCATGGTCATGGTCATGGTCATGGTCATGGTCATGGTCATGGTCATGGTCATGGTCATGGTCATGGTCATGGTCATGGTCATGGTCATGGTCATGGTCATGGTCATGGTCATGGTCATGGTCATGGTCATGGTCATGGTCATGGTCATGGTCATGGTCATGGTCATGGTCATGGTCATGGTCATGGTCATGGTCATGGTCATGGTCATGGTCATGGTCATGGTCATGGTCATGGTCATGGTCATGGTCATGGTCATGGTCATGGTCATGGTCATGGTCATGGTCATGGTCATGGTCATGGTCATGGTCATGGTCATGGTCATGGTCATGGTCATGGTCATGGTCATGGTCATGGTCATGGTCATGGTCATGGTCATGGTCATGGTCATGGTCATGGTCATGGTCATGGTCATGGTCATGGTCATGGTCATGGTCATGGTCATGGTCATGGTCATGGTCATGGTCATGGTCATGGTCATGGTCATGGTCATGGTCATGGTCATGGTCATGGTCATGGTCATGGTCATGGTCATGGTCATGGTCATGGTCATGGTCATGGTCATGGTCATGGTCATGGTCATGGTCATGGTCATGGTCATGGTCATGGTCATGGTCATGGTCATGGTCATGGTCATGGTCATGGTCATGGTCATGGTCATGGTCATGGTCATGGTCATGGTCATGGTCATGGTCATGGTCATGGTCATGGTCATGGTCATGGTCATGGTCATGGTCATGGTCATGGTCATGGTCATGGTCATGGTCATGGTCATGGTCATGGTCATGGTCATGGTCATGGTCATGGTCATGGTCATGGTCATGGTCATGGTCATGGTCATGGTCATGGTCATGGTCATGGTCATGGTCATGGTCATGGTCATGGTCATGGTCATGGTCATGGTCATGGTCATGGTCATGGTCATGGTCATGGTCATGGTCATGGTCATGGTCATGGTCATGGTCATGGTCATGGTCATGGTCATGGTCATGGTCATGGTCATGGTCATGGTCATGGTCATGGTCATGGTCATGGTCATGGTCATGGTCATGGTCATGGTCATGGTCATGGTCATGGTCATGGTCATGGTCATGGTCATGGTCATGGTCATGGTCATGGTCATGGTCATGGTCATGGTCATGGTCATGGTCATGGTCATGGTCATGGTCATGGTCATGGTCATGGTCATGGTCATGGTCATGGTCATGGTCATGGTCATGGTCATGGTCATGGTCATGGTCATGGTCATGGTCATGGTCATGGTCATGGTCATGGTCATGGTCATGGTCATGGTCATGGTCATGGTCATGGTCATGGTCATGGTCATGGTCATGGTCATGGTCATGGTCATGGTCATGGTCATGGTCATGGTCATGGTCATGGTCATGGTCATGGTCATGGTCATGGTCATGGTCATGGTCATGGTCATGGTCATGGTCATGGTCATGGTCATGGTCATGGTCATGGTCATGGTCATGGTCATGGTCATGGTCATGGTCATGGTCATGGTCATGGTCATGGTCATGGTCATGGTCATGGTCATGGTCATGGTCATGGTCATGGTCATGGTCATGGTCATGGTCATGGTCATGGTCATGGTCATGGTCATGGTCATGGTCATGGTCATGGTCATGGTCATGGTCATGGTCATGGTCATGGTCATGGTCATGGTCATGGTCATGGTCATGGTCATGGTCATGGTCATGGTCATGGTCATGGTCATGGTCATGGTCATGGTCATGGTCATGGTCATGGTCATGGTCATGGTCATGGTCATGGTCATGGTCATGGTCATGGTCATGGTCATGGTCATGGTCATGGTCATGGTCATGGTCATGGTCATGGTCATGGTCATGGTCATGGTCATGGTCATGGTCATGGTCATGGTCATGGTCATGGTCATGGTCATGGTCATGGTCATGGTCATGGTCATGGTCATGGTCATGGTCATGGTCATGGTCATGGTCATGGTCATGGTCATGGTCATGGTCATGGTCATGGTCATGGTCATGGTCATGGTCATGGTCATGGTCATGGTCATGGTCATGGTCATGGTCATGGTCATGGTCATGGTCATGGTCATGGTCATGGTCATGGTCATGGTCATGGTCATGGTCATGGTCATGGTCATGGTCATGGTCATGGTCATGGTCATGGTCATGGTCATGGTCATGGTCATGGTCATGGTCATGGTCATGGTCATGGTCATGGTCATGGTCATGGTCATGGTCATGGTCATGGTCATGGTCATGGTCATGGTCATGGTCATGGTCATGGTCATGGTCATGGTCATGGTCATGGTCATGGTCATGGTCATGGTCATGGTCATGGTCATGGTCATGGTCATGGTCATGGTCATGGTCATGGTCATGGTCATGGTCATGGTCATGGTCATGGTCATGGTCATGGTCATGGTCATGGTCATGGTCATGGTCATGGTCATGGTCATGGTCATGGTCATGGTCATGGTCATGGTCATGGTCATGGTCATGGTCATGGTCATGGTCATGGTCATGGTCATGGTCATGGTCATGGTCATGGTCATGGTCATGGTCATGGTCATGGTCATGGTCATGGTCATGGTCATGGTCATGGTCATGGTCATGGTCATGGTCATGGTCATGGTCATGGTCATGGTCATGGTCATGGTCATGGTCATGGTCATGGTCATGGTCATGGTCATGGTCATGGTCATGGTCATGGTCATGGTCATGGTCATGGTCATGGTCATGGTCATGGTCATGGTCATGGTCATGGTCATGGTCATGGTCATGGTCATGGTCATGGTCATGGTCATGGTCATGGTCATGGTCATGGTCATGGTCATGGTCATGGTCATGGTCATGGTCATGGTCATGGTCATGGTCATGGTCATGGTCATGGTCATGGTCATGGTCATGGTCATGGTCATGGTCATGGTCATGGTCATGGTCATGGTCATGGTCATGGTCATGGTCATGGTCATGGTCATGGTCATGGTCATGGTCATGGTCATGGTCATGGTCATGGTCATGGTCATGGTCATGGTCATGGTCATGGTCATGGTCATGGTCATGGTCATGGTCATGGTCATGGTCATGGTCATGGTCATGGTCATGGTCATGGTCATGGTCATGGTCATGGTCATGGTCATGGTCATGGTCATGGTCATGGTCATGGTCATGGTCATGGTCATGGTCATGGTCATGGTCATGGTCATGGTCATGGTCATGGTCATGGTCATGGTCATGGTCATGGTCATGGTCATGGTCATGGTCATGGTCATGGTCATGGTCATGGTCATGGTCATGGTCATGGTCATGGTCATGGTCATGGTCATGGTCATGGTCATGGTCATGGTCATGGTCATGGTCATGGTCATGGTCATGGTCATGGTCATGGTCATGGTCATGGTCATGGTCATGGTCATGGTCATGGTCATGGTCATGGTCATGGTCATGGTCATGGTCATGGTCATGGTCATGGTCATGGTCATGGTCATGGTCATGGTCATGGTCATGGTCATGGTCATGGTCATGGTCATGGTCATGGTCATGGTCATGGTCATGGTCATGGTCATGGTCATGGTCATGGTCATGGTCATGGTCATGGTCATGGTCATGGTCATGGTCATGGTCATGGTCATGGTCATGGTCATGGTCATGGTCATGGTCATGGTCATGGTCATGGTCATGGTCATGGTCATGGTCATGGTCATGGTCATGGTCATGGTCATGGTCATGGTCATGTTCATGGTCATGGTCATGGTCATGGTCATGGTCATGGTCATGGTCATGGTCATGGTCATGGTCATGGTCATGGTCATGGTCATGGTCATGGTCATGGTCATGGTCATGGTCATGGTCATGGTCATGGTCATGGTCATGGTCATGGTCATGGTCATGGTCATGGTCATGGTCATGGTCATGGTCATGGTCATGGTCATGGTCATGGTCATGGTCATGGTCATGGTCATGGTCATGGTCATGGTCATGGTCATGGTCATGGTCATGGTCATGGTCATGGTCATGGTCATGGTCATGGTCATGGTCATGGTCATGGTCATGGTCATGGTCATGGTCATGGTCATGGTCATGGTCATGGTCATGGTCATGGTCATGGTCATGGTCATGGTCATGGTCATGGTCATGGTCATGGTCATGGTCATGGTCATGGTCATGGTCATGGTCATGGTCATGGTCATGGTCATGGTCATGGTCATGGTCATGGTCATGGTCATGGTCATGGTCATGGTCATGGTCATGGTCATGGTCATGGTCATGGTCATGGTCATGGTCATGGTCATGGTCATGGTCATGGTCATGGTCATGGTCATGGTCATGGTCATGGTCATGGTCATGGTCATGGTCATGGTCATGGTCATGGTCATGGTCATGGTCATGGTCATGGTCATGGTCATGGTCATGGTCATGGTCATGGTCATGGTCATGGTCATGGTCATGGTCATGGTCATGGTCATGGTCATGGTCATGGTCATGGTCATGGTCATGGTCATGGTCATGGTCATGGTCATGGTCATGGTCATGGTCATGGTCATGGTCATGGTCATGGTCATGGTCATGGTCATGGTCATGGTCATGGTCATGGTCATGGTCATGGTCATGGTCATGGTCATGGTCATGGTCATGGTCATGGTCATGGTCATGGTCATGGTCATGGTCATGGTCATGGTCATGGTCATGGTCATGGTCATGGTCATGGTCATGGTCATGGTCATGGTCATGGTCATGGTCATGGTCATGGTCATGGTCATGGTCATGGTCATGGTCATGGTCATGGTCATGGTCATGGTCATGGTCATGGTCATGGTCATGGTCATGGTCATGGTCATGGTCATGGTCATGGTCATGGTCATGGTCATGGTCATGGTCATGGTCATGGTCATGGTCATGGTCATGGTCATGGTCATGGTCATGGTCATGGTCATGGTCATGGTCATGGTCATGGTCATGGTCATGGTCATGGTCATGGTCATGGTCATGGTCATGGTCATGGTCATGGTCATGGTCATGGTCATGGTCATGGTCATGGTCATGGTCATGGTCATGGTCATGGTCATGGTCATGGTCATGGTCATGGTCATGGTCATGGTCATGGTCATGGTCATGGTCATGGTCATGGTCATGGTCATGGTCATGGTCATGGTCATGGTCATGGTCATGGTCATGGTCATGGTCATGGTCATGGTCATGGTCATGGTCATGGTCATGGTCATGGTCATGGTCATGGTCATGGTCATGGTCATGGTCATGGTCATGGTCATGGTCATGGTCATGGTCATGGTCATGGTCATGGTCATGGTCATGGTCATGGTCATGGTCATGGTCATGGTCATGGTCATGGTCATGGTCATGGTCATGGTCATGGTCATGGTCATGGTCATGGTCATGGTCATGGTCATGGTCATGGTCATGGTCATGGTCATGGTCATGGTCATGGTCATGGTCATGGTCATGGTCATGGTCATGGTCATGGTCATGGTCATGGTCATGGTCATGGTCATGGTCATGGTCATGGTCATGGTCATGGTCATGGTCATGGTCATGGTCATGGTCATGGTCATGGTCATGGTCATGGTCATGGTCATGGTCATGGTCATGGTCATGGTCATGGTCATGGTCATGGTCATGGTCATGGTCATGGTCATGGTCATGGTCATGGTCATGGTCATGGTCATGGTCATGGTCATGGTCATGGTCATGGTCATGGTCATGGTCATGGTCATGGTCATGGTCATGGTCATGGTCATGGTCATGGTCATGGTCATGGTCATGGTCATGGTCATGGTCATGGTCATGGTCATGGTCATGGTCATGGTCATGGTCATGGTCATGGTCATGGTCATGGTCATGGTCATGGTCATGGTCATGGTCATGGTCATGGTCATGGTCATGGTCATGGTCATGGTCATGGTCATGGTCATGGTCATGGTCATGGTCATGGTCATGGTCATGGTCATGGTCATGGTCATGGTCATGGTCATGGTCATGGTCATGGTCATGGTCATGGTCATGGTCATGGTCATGGTCATGGTCATGGTCATGGTCATGGTCATGGTCATGGTCATGGTCATGGTCATGGTCATGGTCATGGTCATGGTCATGGTCATGGTCATGGTCATGGTCATGGTCATGGTCATGGTCATGGTCATGGTCATGGTCATGGTCATGGTCATGGTCATGGTCATGGTGGTCATGGTCATGGTCATGGTCATGGTCATGGTCATGGTCATGGTCATGGTCATGGTCATGGTCATGGTCATGGTCATGGTCATGGTCATGGTCATGGTCATGGTCATGGTCATGGTCATGGTCATGGTCATGGTCATGGTCATGGTCATGGTCATGGTCATGGTCATGGTCATGGTCATGGTCATGGTCATGGTCATGGTCATGGTCATGGTCATGGTCATGGTCATGGTCATGGTCATGGTCATGGTCATGGTCATGGTCATGGTCATGGTCATGGTCATGGTCATGGTCATGGTCATGGTCATGGTCATGGTCATGGTCATGGTCATGGTCATGGTCATGGTCATGGTCATGGTCATGGTCATGGTCATGGTCATGGTCATGGTCATGGTCATGGTCATGGTCATGGTCATGGTCATGGTCATGGTCATGGTCATGGTCATGGTCATGGTCATGGTCATGGTCATGGTCATGGTCATGGTCATGGTCATGGTCATGGTCATGGTCATGGTCATGGTCATGGTCATGGTCATGGTCATGGTCATGGTCATGGTCATGGTCATGGTCATGGTCATGGTCATGGTCATGGTCATGGTCATGGTCATGGTCATGGTCATGGTCATGGTCATGGTCATGGTCATGGTCATGGTCATGGTCACGGTCATGGTCATGGTCATGGTCATGGTCATGGTCATGGTCATGGTCATGGTCATGGTCATGGTCATGGTCATGGTCATGGTCATGGTCATGGTCATGGTCATGGTCATGGTCATGGTCATGGTCATGGTCATGGTCATGGTCATGGTCATGGTCATGGTCATGGTCATGGTCATGGTCATGGTCATGGTCATGGTCATGGTCATGGTCATGGTCATGGTCATGGTCATGGTCATGGTCATGGTCATGGTCATGGTCATGGTCATGGTCATGGTCATGGTCATGGTCATGGTCATGGTCATGGTCATGGTCATGGTCATGGTCATGGTCATGGTCATGGTCATGGTCATGGTCATGGTCATGGTCATGGTCATGGTCATGGTCATGGTCATGGTCATGGTCATGGTCATGGTCATGGTCATGGTCATGGTCATGGTCATGGTCATGGTCATGGTCATGGTCATGGTCATGGTCATGGTCATGGTCATGGTCATGGTCATGGTCATGGTCATGGTCATGGTCATGGTCATGGTCATGGTCATGGTCATGGTCATGGTCATGGTCATGGTCATGGTCATGGTCATGGTCATGGTCATGGTCATGGTCATGGTCATGGTCATGGTCATGGTCATGGTCATGGTCATGGTCATGGTCATGGTCATGGTCATGGTCATGGTCATGGTCATGGTCATGGTCATGGTCATGGTCATGGTCATGGTCATGGTCATGGTCATGGTCATGGTCATGGTCATGGTCATGGTCATGGTCATGGTCATGGTCATGGTCATGGTCATGGTCATGGTCATGGTCATGGTCATGGTCATGGTCATGGTCATGGTCATGGTCATGGTCATGGTCATGGTCATGGTCATGGTCATGGTCATGGTCATGGTCATGGTCATGGTCATGGTCATGGTCATGGTCATGGTCATGGTCATGGTCATGGTCATGGTCATGGTCATGGTCATGGTCATGGTCATGGTCATGGTCATGGTCATGGTCATGGTCATGGTCATGGTCATGGTCATGGTCATGGTCATGGTCATGGTCATGGTCATGGTCATGGTCATGGTCATGGTCATGGTCATGGTCATGGTCATGGTCATGGTCATGGTCATGGTCATGGTCATGGTCATGGTCATGGTCATGGTCATGGTCATGGTCATGGTCATGGTCATGGTCATGGTCATGGTCATGGTCATGGTCATGGTCATGGTCATGGTCATGGTCATGGTCATGGTCATGGTCATGGTCATGGTCATGGTCATGGTCATGGTCATGGTCATGGTCATGGTCATGGTCATGGTCATGGTCATGGTCATGGTCATGGTCATGGTCATGGTCATGGTCATGGTCATGGTCATGGTCATGGTCATGGTCATGGTCATGGTCATGGTCATGGTCATGGTCATGGTCATGGTCATGGTCATGGTCATGGTCATGGTCATGGTCATGGTCATGGTCATGGTCATGGTCATGGTCATGGTCATGGTCATGGTCATGGTCATGGTCATGGTCATGGTCATGGTCATGGTCATGGTCATGGTCATGGTCATGGTCATGGTCATGGTCATGGTCATGGTCATGGTCATGGTCATGGTCATGGTCATGGTCATGGTCATGGTCATGGTCATGGTCATGGTCATGGTCATGGTCATGGTCATGGTCATGGTCATGGTCATGGTCATGGTCATGGTCATGGTCATGGTCATGGTCATGGTCATGGTCATGGTCATGGTCATGGTCATGGTCATGGTCATGGTCATGGTCATGGTCATGGTCATGGTCATGGTCATGGTCATGGTCATGGTCATGGTCATGGTCATGGTCATGGTCATGGTCATGGTCATGGTCATGGTCATGGTCATGGTCATGGTCATGGTCATGGTCATGGTCATGGTCATGGTCATGGTCATGGTCATGGTCATGGTCATGGTCATGGTCATGGTCATGGTCATGGTCATGGTCATGGTCATGGTCATGGTCATGGTCATGGTCATGGTCATGGTCATGGTCATGGTCATGGTCATGGTCATGGTCATGGTCATGGTCATGGTCATGGTCATGGTCATGGTCATGGTCATGGTCATGGTCATGGTCATGGTCATGGTCATGGTCATGGTCATGGTCATGGTCATGGTCATGGTCATGGTCATGGTCATGGTCATGGTCATGGTCATGGTCATGGTCATGGTCATGGTCATGGTCATGGTCATGGTCATGGTCATGGTCATGGTCATGGTCATGGTCATGGTCATGGTCATGGTCATGGTCATGGTCATGGTCATGGTCATGGTCATGGTCATGGTCATGGTCATGGTCATGGTCAGGGTCATGGTCATGGTCATGGTCATGGTCATGGTCATGGTCATGGTCATGGTCATGGTCATGGTCATGGTCATGGTCATGGTCATGGTCATGGTCATGGTCATGGTCATGGTCATGGTCATGGTCATGGTCATGGTCATGGTCATGGTCATGGTCATGGTCATGGTCATGGTCATGGTCATGGTCATGGTCATGGTCATGGTCATGGTCATGGTCATGGTCATGGTCATGGTCATGGTCATGGTCATGGTCATGGTCATGGTCATGGTCATGGTCATGGTCATGGTCATGGTCATGGTCATGGTCATGGTCATGGTCATGGTCATGGTCATGGTCATGGTCATGGTCATGGTCATGGTCATGGTCATGGTCATGGTCATGGTCATGGTCATGGTCATGGTCATGGTCATGGTCATGGTCATGGTCATGGTCATGGTCATGGTCATGGTCATGGTCATGGTCATGGTCATGGTCATGGTCATGGTCATGGTCATGGTCATGGTCATGGTCATGGTCATGGTCATGGTCATGGTCATGGTCATGGTCATGGTCATGGTCATGGTCATGGTCATGGTCATGGTCATGGTCATGGTCATGGTCATGGTCATGGTCATGGTCATGGTCATGGTCATGGTCATGGTCATGGTCATGGTCATGGTCATGGTCATGGTCATGGTCATGGTCATGGTCATGGTCATGGTCATGGTCATGGTCATGGTCATGGTCATGGTCATGGTCATGGTCATGGTCATGGTCATGGTCATGGTCATGGTCATGGTCATGGTCATGGTCATGGTCATGGTCATGGTCATGGTCATGGTCATGGTCATGGTCATGGTCATGGTCATGGTCATGGTCATGGTCATGGTCATGGTCATGGTCATGGTCATGGTCATGGTCATGGTCATGGTCATGGTCATGGTCATGGTCATGGTCATGGTCATGGTCATGGTCATGGTCATGGTCATGGTCATGGTCATGGTCATGTTCATGGTCATGGTCATGGTCATGGTCATGGTCATGGTCATGGTCATGGTCATGGTCATGGTCATGGTCATGGTCATGGTCATGGTCATGGTCATGGTCATGGTCATGGTCATGGTCATGGTCATGGTCATGGTCATGGTCATGGTCATGGTCATGGTCATGGTCATGGTCATGGTCATGGTCATGGTCATGGTCATGGTCATGGTCATGGTCATGGTCATGGTCATGGTCATGGTCATGGTCATGGTCATGGTCATGGTCATGGTCATGGTCATGGTCATGGTCATGGTCATGGTCATGGTCATGGTCATGGTCATGGTCATGGTCATGGTCATGGTCATGGTCATGGTCATGGTCATGGTCATGGTCATGGTCATGGTCATGGTCATGGTCATGGTCATGGTCATGGTCATGGTCATGGTCATGGTCATGGTCATGGTCATGGTCATGGTCATGGTCATGGTCATGGTCATGGTCATGGTCATGGTCATGGTCATGGTCATGGTCATGGTCATGGTCATGGTCATGGTCATGGTCATGGTCATGGTCATGGTCATGGTCATGGTCATGGTCATGGTCATGGTCATGGTCATGGTCATGGTCATGGTCATGGTCATGGTCATGGTCATGGTCATGGTCATGGTCATGGTCATGGTCATGGTCATGGTCATGGTCATGGTCATGGTCATGGTCATGGTCATGGTCATGGTCATGGTCATGGTCATGGTCATGGTCATGGTCATGGTCATGGTCATGGTCATGGTCATGGTCATGGTCATGGTCATGGTCATGGTCATGGTCATGGTCATGGTCATGGTCATGGTCATGGTCATGGTCATGGTCATGGTCATGGTCATGGTCATGGTCATGGTCATGGTCATGGTCATGGTCATGGTCATGGTCATGGTCATGGTCAGGTCATGGTCATGGTCATGGTCATGGTCACGGTCATGGTCATGGTCATGGTCATGGTCATGGTCATGGTCATGGTCATGGTCATGGTCATGGTCATGGTCATGGTCATGGTCATGGTCATGGTCATGGTCATGGTCATGGTCATGGTCATGGTCATGGTCATGGTCATGGTCATGGTCATGGTCATGGTCATGGTCATGGTCATGGTCATGGTCATGGTCATGGTCATGGTCATGGTCATGGTCATGGTCATGGTCATGGTCATGGTCATGGTCATGGTCATGGTCATGGTCATGGTCATGGTCATGGTCATGGTCATGGTCATGGTCATGGTCATGGTCATGGTCATGGTCATGGTCATGGTCATGGTCATGGTCATGGTCATGGTCATGGTCATGGTCATGGTCATGGTCATGGTCATGGTCATGGTCATGGTCATGGTCATGGTCATGGTCATGGTCATGGTCATGGTCATGGTCATGGTCATGGTCATGGTCATGGTCATGGTCATGGTCATGGTCATGGTCATGGTCATGGTCATGGTCATGGTCATGGTCATGGTCATGGTCATGGTCATGGTCATGGTCATGGTCATGGTCATGGTCATGGTCATGGTCATGGTCATGGTCATGGTCATGGTCATGGTCATGGTCATGGTCATGGTCATGGTCATGGTCATGGTCATGGTCATGGTCATGGTCATGGTCATGGTCATGGTCATGGTCATGGTCATGGTCATGGTCATGGTCATGGTCATGGTCATGGTCATGGTCATGGTCATGGTCATGGTCATTGTCATGGTCATGGTCATGGTCATGGTCATGGTCATGGTCATGGTCATGGTCATGGTCATGGTCATGGTCATGGTCATGGTCATGGTCATGGTCATGGTCATGGTCATGGTCATGGTCATGGTCATGGTCATGGTCATGGTCATGGTCATGGTCATGGTCATGGTCATGGTCATGGTCATGGTCATGGTCATGGTCATGGTCATGGTCATGGTCATGGTCATGGTCATGGTCATGGTCATGGTCATGGTCATGGTCATGGTCATGGTCATGGTCATGGTCATGGTCATGGTCATGGTCATGGTCATGGTCATGGTCATGGTCATGGTCATGGTCATGGTCATGGTCATGGTCATGGTCATGGTCATGGTCATGGTCATGGTCATGGTCATGGTCATGGTCATGGTCATGGTCATGGTCATGGTCATGGTCATGGTCATGGTCATGGTCATGGTCATGGTCATGGTCATGGTCATGGTCATGGTCATGGTCATGGTCATGGTCATGGTCATGGTCATGGTCATGGTCATGGTCATGGTCATGGTCATGGTCATGGTCATGGTCATGGTCATGGTCATGGTCATGGTCATGGTCATGGTCATGGTCATGGTCATGGTCATGGTCATGGTCATGGTCATGGTCATGGTCATGGTCATGGTCATGGTCATGGTCATGGTCATGGTCATGGTCATGGTCATGGTCATGGTCATGGTCATGGTCATGGTCATGGTCATGGTCATGGTCATGGTCATGGTCATGGTCATGGTCATGGTCATGGTCATGGTCATGGTCATGGTCATGGTCATGGTCATGGTCATGGTCATGGTCATGGTCATGGTCATGGTCATGGTCATGGTCATGGTCATGGTCATGGTCATGGTCATGGTCATGGTCATGGTCATGGTCATGGTCATGGTCATGGTCATGGTCATGGTCATGGTCATGGTCATGGTCATGGTCATGGTCATGGTCATGGTCATGGTCATGGTCATGGTCATGGTCATGGTCATGGTCATGGTCATGGTCATGGTCATGGTCATGGTCATGGTCATGGTCATGGTCATGGTCATGGTCATGGTCATGGTCATGGTCATGGTCATGGTCATGGTCATGGTCATGGTCATGGTCATGGTCATGGTCATGGTCATGGTCATGGTCATGGTCATGGTCATGGTCATGGTCATGGTCATGGTCATGGTCATGGTCATGGTCATGGTCATGGTCATGGTCATGGTCATGGTCATGGTCATGGTCATGGTCATGGTCATGGTCATGGTCATGGTCATGGTCATGGTCATGGTCATGGTCATGGTCATGGTCATGGTCATGGTCATGGTCATGGTCATGGTCATGGTCATGGTCATGGTCATGGTCATGGTCATGGTCATGGTCATGGTCATGGTCATGGTCATGGTCATGGTCATGGTCATGGTCATGGTCATGGTCATGGTCATGGTCATGGTCATGGTCATGGTCATGGTCATGGTCATGGTCATGGTCATGGTCATGGTCATGGTCATGGTCATGGTCATGGTCATGGTCATGGTCATGGTCATGGTCATGGTCATGGTCATGGTCATGGTCATGGTCATGGTCATGGTCATGGTCATGGTCATGGTCATGGTCATGGTCATGGTCATGGTCATGGTCATGGTCATGGTCATGGTCATGGTCATGGTCATGGTCATGGTCATGGTCATGGTCATGGTCATGGTCATGGTCATGGTCATGGTCATGGTCATGGTCATGGTCATGGTCATGGTCATGGTCATGGTCATGGTCATGGTCATGGTCATGGTCATGGTCATGGTCATGGTCATGGTCATGGTCATGGTCATGGTCATGGTCATGGTCATGGTCATGGTCATGGTCATGGTCATGGTCATGGTCATGGTCATGGTCATGGTCATGGTCATGGTCATGGTCATGGTCATGGTCATGGTCATGGTCATGGTCATGGTCATGGTCATGGTCATGGTCATGGTCATGGTCATGGTCATGGTCATGGTCATGGTCATGGTCATGGTCATGGTCATGGTCATGGTCATGGTCATGGTCATGGTCATGGTCATGGTCATGGTCATGGTCATGGTCATGGTCATGGTCATGGTCATGGTCATGGTCATGGTCATGGTCATGGTCATGGTCATGGTCATGGTCATGGTCATGGTCATGGTCATGGTCATGGTCATGGTCATGGTCATGGTCATGGTCATGGTCATGGTCATGGTCATGGTCATGGTCATGGTCATGGTCATGGTCATGGTCATGGTCATGGTCATGGTCATGGTCATGGTCATGGTCATGGTCATGGTCATGGTCATGGTCATGGTCATGGTCATGGTCATGGTCATGGTCATGGTCATGGTCATGGTCATGGTCATGGTCATGGTCATGGTCATGGTCATGGTCATGGTCATGGTCATGGTCATGGTCATGGTCATGGTCATGGTCATGGTCATGGTCATGGTCATGGTCATGGTCATGGTCATGGTCATGGTCATGGTCATGGTCATGGTCATGGTCATGGTCATGGTCATGGTCATGGTCATGGTCATGGTCATGGTCATGGTCATGGTCATGGTCATGGTCATGGTCATGGTCATGGTCATGGTCATGGTCATGGTCATGGTCATGGTCATGGTCATGGTCATGGTCATGGTCATGGTCATGGTCATGGTCATGGTCATGGTCATGGTCATGGTCATGGTCATGGTCATGGTCATGGTCATGGTCATGGTCATGGTCATGGTCATGGTCATGGTCATGGTCATGGTCATGGTCATGGTCATGGTCATGGTCATGGTCATGGTCATGGTCATGGTCATGGTCATGGTCATGGTCATGGTCATGGTCATGGTCATGGTCATGGTCATGGTCATGGTCATGGTCATGGTCATGGTCATGGTCATGGTCATGGTCATGGTCATGGTCATGGTCATGGTCATGGTCATGGTCATGGTCATGGTCATGGTCATGGTCATGGTCATGGTCATGGTCATGGTCATGGTCATGGTCATGGTCATGGTCATGGTCATGGTCATGGTCATGGTCATGGTCATGGTCATGGTCATGGTCATGGTCATGGTCATGGTCATGGTCATGGTCATGGTCATGGTCATGGTCATGGTCATGGTCATGGTCATGGTCATGGTCATGGTCATGGTCATGGTCATGGTCATGGTCATGGTCATGGTCATGGTCATGGTCATGGTCATGGTCATGGTCATGGTCATGGTCATGGTCATGGTCATGGTCATGGTCATGGTCATGGTCATGGTCATGGTCATGGTCATGGTCATGGTCATGGTCATGGTCATGGTCATGGTCATGGTCATGGTCATGGTCATGGTCATGGTCATGGTCATGGTCATGGTCATGGTCATGGTCATGGTCATGGTCATGGTCATGGTCATGGTCATGGTCATGGTCATGGTCATGGTCATGGTCATGGTCATGGTCATGGTCATGGTCATGGTCATGGTCATGGTCATGGTCATGGTCATGGTCATGGTCATGGTCATGGTCATGGTCATGGTCATGGTCATGGTCATGGTCATGGTCATGGTCATGGTCATGGTCATGGTCATGGTCATGGTCATGGTCATGGTCATGGTCATGGTCATGGTCATGGTCATGGTCATGGTCATGGTCATGGTCATGGTCATGGTCATGGTCATGGTCATGGTCATGGTCATGGTCATGGTCATGGTCATGGTCATGGTCATGGTCATGGTCATGGTCATGGTCATGGTCATGGTCATGGTCATGGTCATGGTCATGGTCATGGTCATGGTCATGGTCATGGTCATGGTCATGGTCATGGTCATGGTCATGGTCATGGTCATGGTCATGGTCATGGTCATGGTCATGGTCATGGTCATGGTCATGGTCATGGTCATGGTCATGGTCATGGTCATGGTCATGGTCATGGTCATGGTCATGGTCATGGTCATGGTCATGGTCATGGTCATGGTCATGGTCATGGTCATGGTCATGGTCATGGTCATGGTCATGGTCATGGTCATGGTCATGGTCATGGTCATGGTCATGGTCATGGTCATGGTCATGGTCATGGTCATGGTCATGGTCATGGTCATGGTCATGGTCATGGTCATGGTCATGGTCATGGTCATGGTCATGGTCATGGTCATGGTCATGGTCATGGTCATGGTCATGGTCATGGTCATGGTCATGGTCATGGTCATGGTCATGGTCATGGTCATGGTCATGGTCATGGTCATGGTCATGGTCATGGTCATGGTCATGGTCATGGTCATGGTCATGGTCATGGTCATGGTCATGGTCATGGTCATGGTCATGGTCATGGTCATGGTCATGGTCATGGTCATGGTCATGGTCATGGTCATGGTCATGGTCATGGTCATGGTCATGGTCATGGTCATGGTCATGGTCATGGTCATGGTCATGGTCATGGTCATGGTCATGGTCATGGTCATGGTCATGGTCATGGTCATGGTCATGGTCATGGTCATGGTCATGGTCATGGTCATGGTCATGGTCATGGTCATGGTCATGGTCATGGTCATGGTCATGGTCATGGTCATGGTCATGGTCATGGTCATGGTCATGGTCATGGTCATGGTCATGGTCATGGTCATGGTCATGGTCATGGTCATGGTCATGGTCATGGTCATGGTCATGGTCATGGTCATGGTCATGGTCATGGTCATGGTCATGGTCATGGTCATGGTCATGGTCATGGTCATGGTCATGGTCATGGTCATGGTCATGGTCATGGTCATGGTCATGGTCATGGTCATGGTCATGGTCATGGTCATGGTCATGGTCATGGTCATGGTCATGGTCATGGTCATGGTCATGGTCATGGTCATGGTCATGGTCATGGTCATGGTCATGGTCATGGTCATGGTCATGGTCATGGTCATGGTCATGGTCATGGTCATGGTCATGGTCATGGTCATGGTCATGGTCATGGTCATGGTCATGGTCATGGTCATGGTCATGGTCATGGTCATGGTCATGGTCATGGTCATGGTCATGGTCATGGTCATGGTCATGGTCATGGTCATGGTCATGGTCATGGTCATGGTCATGGTCATGGTCATGGTCATGGTCATGGTCATGGTCATGGTCATGGTCATGGTCATGGTCATGGTCATGGTCATGGTCATGGTCATGGTCATGGTCATGGTCATGGTCATGGTCATGGTCATGGTCATGGTCATGGTCATGGTCATGGTCATGGTCATGGTCATGGTCATGGTCATGGTCATGGTCATGGTCATGGTCATGGTCATGGTCATGGTCATGGTCATGGTCATGGTCATGGTCATGGTCATGGTCATGGTCATGGTCATGGTCATGGTCATGGTCATGGTCATGGTCATGGTCATGGTCATGGTCATGGTCATGGTCATGGTCATGGTCATGGTCATGGTCATGGTCATGGTCATGGTCATGGTCATGGTCATGGTCATGGTCATGGTCATGGTCATGGTCATGGTCATGGTCATGGTCATGGTCATGGTCATGGTCATGGTCATGGTCATGGTCATGGTCATGGTCATGGTCATGGTCATGGTCATGGTCATGGTCATGGTCATGGTCATGGTCATGGTCATGGTCATGGTCATGGTCATGGTCATGGTCATGGTCATGGTCATGGTCATGGTCATGGTCATGGTCATGGTCATGGTCATGGTCATGGTCATGGTCATGGTCATGGTCATGGTCATGGTCATGGTCATGGTCATGGTCATGGTCATGGTCATGGTCATGGTCATGGTCATGGTCATGGTCATGGTCATGGTCATGGTCATGGTCATGGTCATGGTCATGGTCATGGTCATGGTCATGGTCATGGTCATGGTCATGGTCATGGTCATGGTCATGGTCATGGTCATGGTCATGGTCATGGTCATGGTCATGGTCATGGTCATGGTCATGGTCATGGTCATGGTCATGGTCATGGTCATGGTCATGGTCATGGTCATGGTCATGGTCATGGTCATGGTCATGGTCATGGTCATGGTCATGGTCATGGTCATGGTCATGGTCATGGTCATGGTCATGGTCATGGTCATGGTCATGGTCATGGTCATGGTCATGGTCATGGTCATGGTCATGGTCATGGTCATGGTCATGGTCATGGTCATGGTCATGGTCATGGTCATGGTCATGGTCATGTCGATGGTCATGGTCATGGTCATGGTCATGTCGATGGTCATGGTCATGGTCATGGTCATGGTCATGGTCATGGTCATGGTCATGGTCATGGTCATGGTCATGGTCATGGTCATGGTCATGGTCATGGTCATGGTCATGGTCATGGTCATGGTCATGGTCATGGTCATGGTCATGGTCATGGTCATGGTCATGGTCATGGTCATGGTCATGGTCATGGTCATGGTCATGGTCATGGTCATGGTCATGGTCATGGTCATGGTCATGGTCATGGTCATGGTCATGGTCATGGTCATGGTCATGGTCATGGTCATGGTCAT
>CAKKTC010000221.1:0-42659 GCA_920104205.1 Eupeodes latifasciatus
CTTATTACTTATTACTTATTACTTATTACTTATTACTTATTACTTATTACTTATTACTTATTACTTATTACTTATTACTTATTACTTATTACTTATTACTTATTACTTATTACTTATTACTTATTACTTATTACTTATTACTTATTACTTATTACTTATTACTTATTACTTATTACTTATTACTTATTACTTATTACTTATTACTTATTACTTATTACTTATTACTTATTACTTATTACTTATTACTTATTACTTATTACTTATTACTTATTACTTATTACTTATTACTTATTACTTATTACTTATTACTTATTACTTATTACTTATTACTTATTACTTATTACTTATTACTTATTACTTATTACTTATTACTTATTACTTATTACTTATTACTTATTACTTATTACTTATTACTTATTACTTATTACTTATTACTTATTACTTATTACTTATTACTTATTACTTATTACTTATTACTTATTACTTATTACTTATTACTTATTACTTATTACTTATTACTTATTACTTATTACTTATTACTTATTACTTATTACTTATTACTTATTACTTATTACTTATTACTTATTACTTATTACTTATTACTTATTACTTATTACTTATTACTTATTACTTATTACTTATTACTTATTACTTATTACTTATTACTTATTACTTATTACTTATTACTTATTACTTATTACTTATTACTTATTACTTATTACTTATTACTTATTACTTATTACTTATTACTTATTACTTATTACTTATTACTTATTACTTATTACTTATTACTTATTACTTATTACTTATTACTTATTACTTATTACTTATTACTTATTACTTATTACTTATTACTTATTACTTATTACTTATTACTTATTACTTATTACTTATTACTTATTACTTATTACTTATTACTTATTACTTATTACTTATTACTTATTACTTATTACTTATTACTTATTACTTATTACTTATTACTTATTACTTATTACTTATTACTTATTACTTATTACTTATTACTTATTACTTATTACTTATTACTTATTACTTATTACTTATTACTTATTACTTATTACTTATTACTTATTACTTATTACTTATTACTTATTACTTATTACTTATTACTTATTACTTATTACTTATTACTTATTACTTATTACTTATTACTTATTACTTATTACTTATTACTTATTACTTATTACTTATTACTTATTACTTATTACTTATTACTTATTACTTATTACTTATTACTTATTACTTATTACTTATTACTTATTACTTATTACTTATTACTTATTACTTATTACTTATTACTTATTACTTATTACTTATTACTTATTACTTATTACTTATTACTTATTACTTATTACTTATTACTTATTACTTATTACTTATTACTTATTACTTATTACTTATTACTTATTACTTATTACTTATTACTTATTACTTATTACTTATTACTTATTACTTATTACTTATTACTTATTACTTATTACTTATTACTTATTACTTATTACTTATTACTTATTACTTATTACTTATTACTTATTACTTATTACTTATTACTTATTACTTATTACTTATTACTTATTACTTATTACTTATTACTTATTACTTATTACTTATTACTTATTACTTATTACTTATTACTTATTACTTATTACTTATTACTTATTACTTATTACTTATTACTTATTACTTATTACTTATTACTTATTACTTATTACTTATTACTTATTACTTATTACTTATTACTTATTACTTATTACTTATTACTTATTACTTATTACTTATTACTTATTACTTATTACTTATTACTTATTACTTATTACTTATTACTTATTACTTATTACTTATTACTTATTACTTATTACTTATTACTTATTACTTATTACTTATTACTTATTACTTATTACTTATTACTTATTACTTATTACTTATTACTTATTACTTATTACTTATTACTTATTACTTATTACTTATTACTTATTACTTATTACTTATTACTTATTACTTATTACTTATTACTTATTACTTATTACTTATTACTTATTACTTATTACTTATTACTTATTACTTATTACATATTACTTATTACTTATTACTTATTACTTATTACTTATTACTTATTACTTATTACTTATTACTTATTACTTATTACTTATTACTTATTACTTATTACTTATTACTTATTACTTATTACTTATTACTTATTACTTATTACTTATTACTTATTACTTATTACTTATTACTTATTACTTATTACTTATTACTTATTACTTATTACTTATTACTTATTACTTATTACTTATTACTTATTACTTATTACTTATTACTTATTACTTATTACTTATTACTTATTACTTATTACTTATTACTTATTACTTATTACTTATTACTTATTACTTATTACTTATTACTTATTACTTATTACTTATTACTTATTACTTATTACTTATTACTTATTACTTATTACTTATTACTTATTACTTATTACTTATTACTTATTACTTATTACTTATTACTTATTACTTATTACTTATTACTTATTACTTATTACTTATTACTTATTACTTATTACTTATTACTTATTACTTATTACTTATTACTTATTACTTATTACTTATTACTTATTACTTATTACTTATTACTTATTACTTATTACTTATTACTTATTACTTATTACTTATTACTTATTACTTATTACTTATTACTTATTACTTATTACTTATTACTTATTACTTATTACTTATTACTTATTACTTATTACTTATTACTTATTACTTATTACTTATTACTTATTACTTATTACTTATTACTTATTACTTATTACTTATTACTTATTACTTATTACTTATTACTTATTACTTATTACTTATTACTTATTACTTATTACTTATTACTTATTACTTATTACTTATTACTTATTACTTATTACTTATTACTTATTACTTATTACTTATTACTTATTACTTATTACTTATTACTTATTACTTATTACTTATTACTTATTACTTATTACTTATTACTTATTACTTATTACTTATTACTTATTACTTATTACTTATTACTTATTACTTATTACTTATTACTTATTACTTATTACTTATTACTTATTACTTATTACTTATTACTTATTACTTATTACTTATTACTTATTACTTATTACTTATTACTTATTACTTATTACTTATTACTTATTACTTATTACTTATTACTTATTACTTATTACTTATTACTTATTACTTATTACTTATTACTTATTACTTATTACTTATTACTTATTACTTATTACTTATTACTTATTACTTATTACTTATTACTTATTACTTATTACTTATTACTTATTACTTATTACTTATTACTTATTACTTATTACTTATTACTTATTACTTATTACTTATTACTTATTACTTATTACTTATTACTTATTACTTATTACTTATTACTTATTACTTATTACTTATTACTTATTACTTATTACTTATTACTTATTACTTATTACTTATTACTTATTACTTATTACTTATTACTTATTACTTATTACTTATTACTTATTACTTATTACTTATTACTTATTACTTATTACTTATTACTTATTACTTATTACTTATTACTTATTACTTATTACTTATTACTTATTACTTATTACTTATTACTTATTACTTATTACTTATTACTTATTACTTATTACTTATTACTTATTACTTATTACTTATTACTTATTACTTATTACTTATTACTTATTACTTATTACTTATTACTTATTACTTATTACTTATTACTTATTACTTATTACTTATTACTTATTACTTATTACTTATTACTTATTACTTATTACTTATTACTTATTACTTATTACTTATTACTTATTACTTATTACTTATTACTTATTACTTATTACTTATTACTTATTACTTATTACTTATTACTTATTACTTATTACTTATTACTTATTACTTATTACTTATTACTTATTACTTATTACTTATTACTTATTACTTATTACTTATTACTTATTACTTATTACTTATTACTTATTACTTATTACTTATTACTTATTACTTATTACTTATTACTTATTACTTATTACTTATTACTTATTACTTATTACTTATTACTTATTACTTATTACTTATTACTTATTACTTATTACTTATTACTTATTACTTATTACTTATTACTTATTACTTATTACTTATTACTTATTACTTATTACTTATTACTTATTACTTATTACTTATTACTTATTACTTATTACTTATTACTTATTACTTATTACTTATTACTTATTACTTATTACTTATTACTTATTACTTATTACTTATTACTTATTACTTATTACTTATTACTTATTACTTATTACTTATTACTTATTACTTATTACTTATTACTTATTACTTATTACTTATTACTTATTACTTATTACTTATTACTTATTACTTATTACTTATTACTTATTACTTATTACTTATTACTTATTACTTATTACTTATTACTTATTACTTATTACTTATTACTTATTACTTATTACTTATTACTTATTACTTATTACTTATTACTTATTACTTATTACTTATTACTTATTACTTATTACTTATTACTTATTACTTATTACTTATTACTTATTACTTATTACTTATTACTTATTACTTATTACTTATTACTTATTACTTATTACTTATTACTTATTACTTATTACTTATTACTTATTACTTATTACTTATTACTTATTACTTATTACTTATTACTTATTACTTATTACTTATTACTTATTACTTATTACTTATTACTTATTACTTATTACTTATTACTTATTACTTATTACTTATTACTTATTACTTATTACTTATTACTTATTACTTATTACTTATTACTTATTACTTATTACTTATTACTTATTACTTATTACTTATTACTTATTACTTATTACTTATTACTTATTACTTATTACTTATTACTTATTACTTATTACTTATTACTTATTACTTATTACTTATTACTTATTACTTATTACTTATTACTTATTACTTATTACTTATTACTTATTACTTATTACTTATTACTTATTACTTATTACTTATTACTTATTACTTATTACTTATTACTTATTACTTATTACTTATTACTTATTACTTATTACTTATTACTTATTACTTATTACTTATTACTTATTACTTATTACTTATTACTTATTACTTATTACTTATTACTTATTACTTATTACTTATTACTTATTACTTATTACTTATTACTTATTACTTATTACTTATTACTTATTACTTATTACTTATTACTTATTACTTATTACTTATTACTTATTACTTATTACTTATTACTTATTACTTATTACTTATTACTTATTACTTATTACTTATTACTTATTACTTATTACTTATTACTTATTACTTATTACTTATTACTTATTACTTATTACTTATTACTTATTACTTATTACTTATTACTTATTACTTATTACTTATTACTTATTACTTATTACTTATTACTTATTACTTATTACTTATTACTTATTACTTATTACTTATTACTTATTACTTATTACTTATTACTTATTACTTATTACTTATTACTTATTACTTATTACTTATTACTTATTACTTATTACTTATTACTTATTACTTATTACTTATTACTTATTACTTATTACTTATTACTTATTACTTATTACTTATTACTTATTACTTATTACTTATTACTTATTACTTATTACTTATTACTTATTACTTATTACTTATTACTTATTACTTATTACTTATTACTTATTACTTATTACTTATTACTTATTACTTATTACTTATTACTTATTACTTATTACTTATTACTTATTACTTATTACTTATTACTTATTACTTATTACTTATTACTTATTACTTATTACTTATTACTTATTACTTATTACTTATTACTTATTACTTATTACTTATTACTTATTACTTATTACTTATTACTTATTACTTATTACTTATTACTTATTACTTATTACTTATTACTTATTACTTATTACTTATTACTTATTACTTATTACTTATTACTTATTACTTATTACTTATTACTTATTACTTATTACTTATTACTTATTACTTATTACTTATTACTTATTACTTATTACTTATTACTTATTACTTATTACTTATTACTTATTACTTATTACTTATTACTTATTACTTATTACTTATTACTTATTACTTATTACTTATTACTTATTACTTATTACTTATTACTTATTACTTATTACTTATTACTTATTACTTATTACTTATTACTTATTACTTATTACTTATTACTTATTACTTATTACTTATTACTTATTACTTATTACTTATTACTTATTACTTATTACTTATTACTTATTACTTATTACTTATTACTTATTACTTATTACTTATTACTTATTACTTATTACTTATTACTTATTACTTATTACTTATTACTTATTACTTATTACTTATTACTTATTACTTATTACTTATTACTTATTACTTATTACTTATTACTTATGTAGGATGACTACATATCAAAAATATCCTAAACTAAAACCGAACATTGGACATGTACACTATTAGTATTCAAATAATATTTATTTCCAATTCATTCCATTTCTAAAATTCAATGATGTACGTCTAACTAGACTATAAAAAGATAAAACTTAACGCAATTAGCATTGATTCAAAAAAGTAAAGTCAAGAAAAGTAAAAGGAAAGTAAAACGCAAAGTCAAGTGAAAGTCAAGAAACTATCATATCTTTTTTTCATATTTTTCCTATAATTCTAATATCTTAATTCAATTTAAATTATAATTTTATTTTTAATACTAAAGTGAATTAAAATTACTTAAAATTAAACAAACGCGTTAATAATTTATTTTATTCCCTTTCCCTCCCCCTACAATTGGTGTCAGAAGTGTTGCTGGACAAGTGCCGCGAAAAGTGTTCTAGTTGTCTTTAAACTATAAAATTATATTACAATTACCTATAGTGTTACAATTACCTATAATCTAAACAAAGAAAAGAAAGAAAAAAAATCATGCAAAGTTATTAAAATACCTACTGAAAACGAAAAGCTATTAGTGACAAGAAGTGACAAAGTGATAAGATAGAAAAGAAAAGATTAAAAGCTAAGAATTAAATTAAAAGATAAAATCTGAAAGTTCAAAATAATAAGTATATTAAAATAATAATAATTGTGGTATACATATACATTAGTGCATAGTAAAAAAAAAGCAAATAATTTAACGCGATCAGTGAGTGCATAAAAAACAAAGAACAAGAACGAAAAAAAAGAGAACAAAATATAAGAGAAAAAGACCATCATAAATATTAGGTCCGTTCGCCTACTTTCTGCACTAAAATTCGTAAAAATAAATATTTTAAAAAGTGGGGGTAAAATTCTCTCACCAAACAAAAAACTACAAAAAGGTAAGCGAACGGGAAAACAACAAATTTTTCACACAATATTACTGTGTTGTTGCTGTTCTTTGAAAATTTGTTTTTAAATTTAATAACTGACAGCAAAAGCGAGCAATTTATTTAATTTATTTGAATTTCTATCAAATTTGACAATTTTCACAAATCAGCCCAAAGAAATTTCTTGGGCTAAAATTCGTAGGTTGGGGAAATATTTTACTCTCTCGTGAGCGCTCTCTTTTACGAAAAACTACGAAATTTTTGAGTACGCGAACAGAATTTGGTTAAATTTCGTATTTTTTAGTAAAAATTGACTGTTTTAGGAGGGTACGCGAACGGACCTATTGTTAACGAAGTGTACCTACATACAAAATTGGCGAGATCGTTTCATATTTTCTTTTCTCTTAAATAACATAAGTATTTAATTTATTACACTGCACAAGATCGATTTGCTCGTAAAGCGCTGAGTCAGGCTTAAGTTGAGTGCAATTCGTTTTTACGATCTTGTATCATATGCTTGAGCTTAGTTATCGCATGTAACGAATACTTGACATTTGGGTGATAAAATAAGAGCTTTTTTATCGCATGTAATTTTATGCTTATTGTTTTTTTTTTCGAATAAAAATCAAAACAAAGTTAAGAAAAGAACTTTCAAGACAAATAATATTTTTTTTTGCTATGATCGTAAGAGTGTTATGATGGGGAGAAAGGTTTAAATGTCCGAATGGAAGATTTAAATAAATTAACAACAAAACAATTACAAACAATTTTAAAAGAAAAGAAATTATCATATCGATATAATTTAAAAACAGAATTAGTAGAAAGATTACTTAATGCAATTTTGAATGAAGGAAAGTCAGTAAGTAATTTTATTGAAGAAATTAATAAACAGGAAACGGAAAAAGATAAGAATAATAATTTAGTGGAAAATATTGAAGCAGCTGAGAGTGATAAAGAGAAAGTTAACGAAAAACTAAGAGAGATGTCGGAAACCAATCATTTTGTTTTTAGGGATGTAGAAGAATCTTTAGATAAATTTTCTGGTGAATCTGGGAAAAATGTAGTTGTGTGGTTAAAAGATTTTGAGGACATAGCTACAGTGTGTAAATGGAATCCCATACAAAAATATTTGTACGCTAGGCGTTTACTAAAAGGAGCTGCCAAACTGGCAATTGAAGCGAAAAGCGGTATTTGCAGTTGGGATGATTTGAAGCAATTTCTACTGGACGAGTTTAATAATGCGCCCTCTTGTATAAGTATTCACAATGAGCTTTAGTCTAGGAAGAAAAAGTTTGATGAATCTTTCTTAGAATACATGTATTCAATGAAGCAAATTGCTATGAAGGGAAATTTTGATGACGCATCCTTAATAGCCTATGTTATTCAAGGTATTTCAGATAGCCCTGTGAATAAAACGGTGTTGTATGAAGCTACGACTCTAGATGAGCTGAAAAAGAAGTTTTTGGTTTATGAAACGATTAAAGGTCATCAGAAAGCTAGTACGAGCAATTATAGAAACCAAACCCAAAACAATTCACAAAATGCTAAGGCAAATTTCTCAGGCACGTCTCAAAATTTCGTGACTCAAAAACGATGTACGAATTGTGGTTCTCTCTCTCATGCACAAGATGTGTGCCCAAACAAGAGCAAAGGAGTAAGGTGTTTTGGATGTAGTGAATTTGGTCACATATCTACAAAGTGTCCAAATAAAGAAGCAAAGAATACAAACCAAAATGTGAAAAGAATTAATAGACTCGACTGTTGCGTGAAATTTACGTTGGCTGGAGAGGTGCACGATGTGTTGGTGGATACGGGAGCGGATGTATCTTTAATACAAGAGAGTGTTTGGAGGAGGGCTGGTGCTGCTGTTGTTGATGGGGTTGGAGAAATTTTGACGGGATTTGGGGATGGTAATGCAAACCGTACTCATGGATCTTGTTTAATGGATGTTTCAATCGAAGATGATTGTTATTCCGTTAGATTCCATATCGTTCCTGATGAATGGATGTCTGACTGTATGATTTTGGGAAAGAACTTCTTAAGCGTTTCCAAAGTTAGTATTGAGAATGGCTATATTAGTGTAACCAAAATTCCAGAAGCGGTTAGATTAGAAGAAAACAATATTTCGAAAATGAAAGTAGATGAATTGTTAGAAAAGATTGACTTAAATTCAATCCTAGATACAAAATTATCTCATATATCCGATCCACAAATTCAAAACGAGATTAAAGATTTGGTATGTAATTATGAGCCAAGAAAACCAGTGTAAAGTAGAAATGCGAATTGTGTTGTCCGATGAACGACCAGTGTATCAGAAGCCGAGAAGATTAGCACCACAAGAAAAGGAAGATGTTAAAAAACAAATAGATTCATGGCTAGCAGAAGGTATAATTCGACACACTTATTCTGATTATTCAAGTCCGATTGTTTTAGTGAAGAAAAAAGATGGCACTAATAGAATATGCGTTGATTATCGACTATTAAATGCGAAGATAATAAAAGATCGTCATCCACTTCCACTGATAGAAGAGATCCTAGAAGACCTTGTTGAAGGAAAGTTTTTCGTGGTTTTGGATTTCAAAAATGGGTTTTTCCATGTGCCAATAGAAAAGGAAAGCCAAAAGTACACTGCATTTGTAACGCCGGACGGGCATTATGAATTCCTTAAAGCACCATTTGGTCTTTGTAACTCGCCGTCGGTTTTTCAAAGGTTTGTTAATGCGGTATTTGAGAAGCTATTGCGTACAGGGTGGTTACGAATCTTTGTTGATGATTTGGTTGTCCAAGCTGGAAGTCCTGAAGAATGTCTTGACAAACTCAAATTAGTTCTTGAAGTAGCAGCTAAAAATGGTCTGGTTATTAACTGGAAGAAGTGTAAATTCGTCACAGAAAAGATCGAATTTTTAGGTCACATAGTAGAGAACGGCTCATTGAAGCCATCGAAGGAAAAACTTAATGCAGTCCAAAATTTTCCGAAGCCGGATACAGTCAAGAAAATTCAGTCGTTTCTGGGGCTGACTGGTTTTTTTAGGCGATTTATTGCTGGATATGCAGTTCTGGCGAAACCTTTATCTGACTTATTACGTAAAGATACTTCATTTTGTTTTGGTCCAAGCCAAGTTGAAGCTTTCCAAAGTTTGAAGGATGCTTTATGCAAAGATCCAGTTTTGAAGCTCTATAATCCAGAGTTAGAAATGGAGCTTCATACAGACGCGAGTAAGATTGGATACGGAGGTGTCTTACTTCAAAGGCACAATGATAATGAAATGCATCCTGTTTTTTACATAAGTTACAAGTCGTCGAAATCTGAAAGCAATTTTACCAGCTATGAACAAGAAGTTTTGGCAATTGTAAAGTGTTTGCAGAAGTTAAGGGTATATCTTTTGGGAATACCATTCAAAATATTTACAGACTGTAAGGCGTTTACAGCTACTATGAGGAAGAAGGAGCTATGTACGAGAGTTGCCAGGTGGGCAATATTTCTTCAAGATTTTAACTGCGAAGTCCTTCACAGAGCTGGTACATCGATGAGGCACGTAGACGCGCTTAGTCGATTTCCTGCAATAATGAGGGTAGAAGATGGTGTTCTACATCGCGTTAGAAAAGCGCAAGAAACGGATGAGTTTTGTTCGCTGATATCAAATATCTTGAAACATCAAGAGCATGAAGATTTTGTTATGCGCAGCGGTGTTCTTTACAAATTTGTTGAAGGTGATTATTCTCTGGTTGTTTCAAAGAAGCTACAAAGAGAAGTACTGCGAGGCATACACGAGCAAGGTCACATGAATGCAAGGAAGGTCGACGTTTTGGCGAGAAAAGATTTTTGTATACCAAACATGTCTTCGAAAATTAAACAAGTGATTTCGAATTGTATACCATGTATCCTTGGAGCGAGAAAGAGTGGAAAGCAGGAGTGTTTACTCAACCCAGTTGAAAAATTTGATACTCCACTCCATACGTATCATCTTGATCATCTTGGTCCTATGAATTCGACAGCAAAGAGTTACAAGCATTTGTTGGTTATCGTCGATGCTTTTTCCAAGTTTACTTGGATATTTCCGGTAAAGTCTACGGGTGCTGAAGAAGTTGTGAAGAAGATGTTGTTCCAGAGTGAAGTTTTCGGTGATCCAGTGAGAGTCATCACGGACAGAGGTTCTGCCTTTACCTCTAATCAATTCAAGGAGTATTGCGAAGAACGGAAGATCAACCATTCGCTGGTGACTACAGGGGTTGCTCGCGGAAATGGACAGGTGGAGAGAGTCAACAGGACCATCATTGAAATGTTGACGAAAATGTCAGACGATGCTCCTGATAAGTGGTTCAAGCATGTTCCAGGACTGTAAAGAATCTTGAACTCAACAGTGAATCGAAGCACAAACAAAACTCCATTTGAGTTAATGTTCGGAGTTTGTATGAAATGTGCGGAGAATATTGAACTGAAGCAACTGATGGAAGAGCTACTTATCGAAGAATTCGAAGGCAAAAGGAAGGAGATGCGAAGCCAAGCTAAAGAAATTGCGAAGGTCCAAGAAGAAAATCGAAAAGGCTATAATCGAAAGAGAAAAGCTGCTACGCAATACAAAATGGGCGATCTGGTTGCAATAAAGAAAACTCAATTTGCACCCGGAACTAAGCTGTATCCATTATACTTAGGCCCGTATGAAGTCGTTAAAGTCAAGCGAAACGACTGATATGAAGTTCGTAAAGTGGGAGTTCACGAGGGACCAAATTCTACCTTGTCCTCCGCTGACTTTATGAAGCCCTGGCGAAATGAAGGTGACAGTGAAAGTGATGAAAATGATTCCGGAGACAGTGATAAAGATGTTACGAAAGCTTAGCGATGAATCCAAATACCAAAGATGACTGTTCGTCTGAGGCAGCCGACAAGAAGGATGGCCGAATGTAGGATGACTACATATCAAAAATATCCTAAACTAAAACCGAACATTGGACATGTACACTATTAGTATTCAAATAATATTTATTTCCAATTCATTCCATTTCTAAAATTCAATGATGTACGACTAACTAGACTATAAAAAGATAAAACTTAACGCAATTAGCATTGATTCAAAAAAGTAAAGTCAAGAAAAGTACAAGGAAAGTAAAACGCAAAGTCAAGTGAAAGTCAAGTGAAAGTCAAGAAACTATCATATCTTTTTTTCATATTTTTCCTATAATTCTAATATCTTAATTCAATTTAAATTATAATTTTATTTTTAATACTAAAGTGAATTAAAATTACTTAAAATTAAACAAACGAGTTAATAGTTTATTTTATTCCCTTTCCCTCCCCCTATACTTATTACTTATTACTTATTACTTATTACTTATTACTTATTACTTATTACTTATTACTTATTACTTATTACTTATTACTTATTACTTATTACTTATTACTTATTACTTATTACTTATTACTTATTACTTATTACTTATTACTTATTACTTATTACTTATTACTTATTACTTATTACTTATTACTTATTACTTATTACTTATTACTTATTACTTATTACTTATTACTTATTACTTATTACTTATTACTTATTACTTTGCCCAACTGTTTTCATAAATGTTTTTGTATGTCTGGATAATGATAGGGTTTATGTCTTGATTTATTAAGGCTTCCCAGATAGTGTCATGTTCAATGGAGTCGAACGCCTTGCTGAAGTCAATAAATAAAAAGTATAGTGGTTTCTTGAATTCATTGAATTTTTCTATCAGTTGGTTCATCGTTTGTAGGTGATCAGTTGTTGAATATCCTTCCCGAAATCCAGCTTGTTCTATTGGTTGGTTCATGTTAAGTTTTTCCTTGATGGTTCTGTATATTATTTTTGAGAAAAGTTTGTAAATAGTCGATATATTGCTTATGGGTCGGTAGTTGTTTATATCATCCTTTTGTCCTTTTTTATGAATCAGTGTTATGGTGGTCTGAGTCCACTGTTTGGGTATATTTTGCGTTTTTAATATATTGTTGAATAGCAACGTCAAAATAGGAGATAGTGATTGTTTTCCGTATATAAGCATCTCAGCCGCTATACCATCGTTTCCAACACATTTCTCTTTCTTTAGATCGTCAATTGCCTGCTCTACATCCTTTTTGATTAGGAGTGTGTTGTTATTTAAGTTATTGTTTATAATTTGTGGTGTATTAATATTTGCGTCTGTGTTATCTTTGCTGGATGTAAACAGTTGTTCAAAAAATTGTGTGGCTGTTTCATTAATGTTTTTTCGGTCTGATATGCTTTTATTGTTGTTTTTCATTGTTAGAATCCAGTCTTTCCCTTTGTTCAAGAATTGTTTTGTCTTTTTAATTGATTTCGTGGAGGTTAGAATGTCTTTGATTGTTTTGTCATTGAATATTTGAATGTCCATTTTTGATTTTTCTTTTATTTCTTTTCGTATGTGTTTCAGTTCAATTTTTTCTTCAAATGATGTTACTTCCTTGTTTCTTAATTGTTCTCTTCGTAAAATTAGTTGCTTTGTGCCATCTGAAATCTTATCAATTTTATCGGCTTTTGCGGTCTTAATCGTGAACTTAGCTGCATTTTTTATTATTAATTCAATTTTGTCATATGTTGTTTGCAGGTCGCGATCAATTTCATCTTCGTTAGTATTTATATTTATTTCATTTCTCAAAATTTCGTTATATGCATCAATATTGTTCTGAGTCACTGATCTGGGGATATGCAAGTTATGCTTGTTTCTCTTTAGCGTCTTGTGATTGATTGTTATTTTTGCTCTTACAAGTCTATGATCGGAGTCAAACTTGATATTATTTAAAACTGATACATCTGTTAGAGTTCTTAATTTATTCGTCATAATAAGGTCAATTTCATTTTTTGTTTTTCCATCGGGTGATTTCCAAGTCCATTTTCGATTGTCTTTCTTCTTAAAAAATGAGTTTCCGAATCTAAGATTATTTTCTTCAAGCCATTTTATGACACCTTCGCCTCTTTTGTTTCTTTCTCCAAATCCAAAGGGTCCGATTACTTCCTCATCTTGATCAAGTTGTTTTCCCAATTTGGCATTGAAGTCTCCAATAATGAACATTAGTTCTGTCTTTGTATCGTTGTATGCTCTATCAAGTAGATTATAAAATTCTAAAATTTCTTCGTCGTTGGCTCGCTCTGTTGGTGCATAAACTTGTATTATTGTTGTTTTTGTGTTTGTTAGATTCAGAGTTAGGCTACAAATTCTTTCGCTGAAAAATCGAATGTCAGTAAGCTTTTCTTTCAGCCATTTTTTGATAAGAAATCCGACGCCGTGTAGTCCTTGAGTTTCACCAATATAGCAAAATATGTCATCTTTGTTTTCTGTTATATTCTTTCCCAGTATTCTGATTTCAGATAGTCCTAGTATGTCCCAATTTAAATTGGATATTGCTAATCTGAGTTCGTTTTGTCTTGCTTCCGTAGATAGGGTTCTAACATTAAATGTGCATAAGTTCAGAGTATTTTTGGTATTATTTGTATTTGTTTTTATTTGGCAGTTTGGGGGGTTTTGGCCGCTATTCCTCACGATGGCTAGTCGTCTTGAGGTGGAGTCATTTAATTTACTAGATTTTGACTTGTTTGTTAAGTTCAGACTTTGTTTTTCTTGTTGCTATTGTTTGTCATAATCTTTTTTCGATACGGTTGCATCTCTTTGCATATTTTGAAAAAATTTGTGTATAGTGTTATCGCTACTTCTTTTGTCATTTCTTTCTGTTTCCATGTAGTTTTTAGGTTTTTTTGATAGAGTTGTGCCCTCAGGGCCGTCATTTATGTTAAATTCTTTTTCATTTGGTCTGCTTCGTTTTTTTAGTTGTTGTGGAGTTTTTTCGTTTGGAGTTTTACTCTTGCTTACAGAAGGACCTGGTTCCTCGGTTTCGATTGCTCTCGTCAGTGTTATTTTTTCTTGAATGGTTCTTTTCATGTCTTCTTTGGTATAATCATCTCTTATATAAATAATCTCATCTTTATAGAATTTTAGTTTTGATTTATTTTTCATAATTGTGTCTTTTTTTATCTGTGTTGTCAATCCAAGTAGCAGTACTTATTACTTATTACTTATTACTTATTACTTATTACTTATTACTTATTACTTATTACTTATTACTTATTACTTATTACTTATTACTTATTACTTATTACTTATTACTTATTACTTATTACTTATTACTTATTACTTATTACTTATTACTTATTACTTATTACTTATTACTTATTACTTATTACTTATTACTTATTACTTATTACTTATTACTTATTACTTATTACTTATTACTTATTACTTATTACTTATTACTTATTACTTATTACTTATTACTTATTACTTATTACTTATTACTTATTACTTATTACTTATTACTTATTACTTATTACTTATTACTTATTACTTATTACTTATTACTTATTACTTATTACTTATTACTTATTACTTATTACTTATTACTTATTACTTATTACTTATTACTTATTACTTATTACTTATTACTTATTACTTATTACTTATTACTTATTACTTATTACTTATTACTTATTACTTATTACTTATTACTTATTACTTATTACTTATTACTTATTACTTATTACTTATTACTTATTACTTATTACTTATTACTTATTACTTATTACTTATTACTTATTACTTATTACTTATTACTTATTACTTATTACTTATTACTTATTACTTATTACTTATTACTTATTACTTATTACTTATTACTTATTACTTATTACTTATTACTTATTACTTATTACTTATTACTTATTACTTATTACTTATTACTTATTACTTATTACTTATTACTTATTACTTATTACTTATTACTTATTACTTATTACTTATTACTTATTACTTATTACTTATTACTTATTACTTATTACTTATTACTTATTACTTATTACTTATTACTTATTACTTATTACTTATTACTTATTACTTATTACTTATTACTTATTACTTATTACTTATTACTTATTACTTATTACTTATTACTTATTACTTATTACTTATTACTTATTACTTATTACTTATTACTTATTACTTATTACTTATTACTTATTACTTATTACTTATTACTTATTACTTATTACTTATTACTTATTACTTATTACTTATTACTTATTACTTATTACTTATTACTTATTACTTATTACTTATTACTTATTACTTATTACTTATTACTTATTACTTATTACTTATTACTTATTACTTATTACTTATTACTTATTACTTATTACTTATTACTTATTACTTATTACTTATTACTTATTACTTATTACTTATTACTTATTACTTATTACTTATTACTTATTACTTATTACTTATTACTTATTACTTATTACTTATTACTTATTACTTATTACTTATTACTTATTACTTATTACTTATTACTTATTACTTATTACTTATTACTTATTACTTATTACTTATTACTTATTACTTATTACTTATTACTTATTACTTATTACTTATTACTTATTACTTATTACTTATTACTTATTACTTATTACTTATTACTTATTACTTATTACTTATTACTTATTACTTATTACTTATTACTTATTACTTATTACTTATTACTTATTACTTATTACTTATTACTTATTACTTATTACTTATTACTTATTACTTATTACTTATTACTTATTACTTATTACTTATTACTTATTACTTATTACTTATTACTTATTACTTATTACTTATTACTTATTACTTATTACTTATTACTTATTACTTATTACTTATTACTTATTACTTATTACTTATTACTTATTACTTATTACTTATTACTTATTACTTATTACTTATTACTTATTACTTATTACTTATTACTTATTACTTATTACTTATTACTTATTACTTATTACTTATTACTTATTACTTATTACTTATTACTTATTACTTATTACTTATTACTTATTACTTATTACTTATTACTTATTACTTATTACTTATTACTTATTACTTATTACTTATTACTTATTACTTATTACTTATTACTTATTACTTATTACTTATTACTTATTACTTATTACTTATTACTTATTACTTATTACTTATTACTTATTACTTATTACTTATTACTTATTACTTATTACTTATTACTTATTACTTATTACTTATTACTTATTACTTATTACTTATTACTTATTACTTATTACTTATTACTTATTACTTATTACTTATTACTTATTACTTATTACTTATTACTTATTACTTATTACTTATTACTTATTACTTATTACTTATTACTTATTACTTATTACTTATTACTTATTACTTATTACTTATTACTTATTACTTATTACTTATTACTTATTACTTATTACTTATTACTTATTACTTATTACTTATTACTTATTACTTATTACTTATTACTTATTACTTATTACTTATTACTTATTACTTATTACTTATTACTTATTACTTATTACTTATTACTTATTACTTATTACTTATTACTTATTACTTATTACTTATTACTTATTACTTATTACTTATTACTTATTACTTATTACTTATTACTTATTACTTATTACTTATTACTTATTACTTATTACTTATTACTTATTACTTATTACTTATTACTTATTACTTATTACTTATTACTTATTACTTATTACTTATTACTTATTACTTATTACTTATTACTTATTACTTATTACTTATTACTTATTACTTATTACTTATTACTTATTACTTATTACTTATTACTTATTACTTATTACTTATTACTTATTACTTATTACTTATTACTTATTACTTATTACTTATTACTTATTACTTATTACTTATTACTTATTACTTATTACTTATTACTTATTACTTATTACTTATTACTTATTACTTATTACTTATTACTTATTACTTATTACTTATTACTTATTACTTATTACTTATTACTTATTACTTATTACTTATTACTTATTACTTATTACTTATTACTTATTACTTATTACTTATTACTTATTACTTATTACTTATTACTTATTACTTATTACTTATTACTTATTACTTATTACTTATTACTTATTACTTATTACTTATTACTTATTACTTATTACTTATTACTTATTACTTATTACTTATTACTTATTACTTATTACTTATTACTTATTACTTATTACTTATTACTTATTACTTATTACTTATTACTTATTACTTATTACTTATTACTTATTACTTATTACTTATTACTTATTACTTATTACTTATTACTTATTACTTATTACTTATTACTTATTACTTATTACTTATTACTTATTACTTATTACTTATTACTTATTACTTATTACTTATTACTTATTACTTATTACTTATTACTTATTACTTATTACTTATTACTTATTACTTATTACTTATTACTTATTACTTATTACTTATTACTTATTACTTATTACTTATTACTTATTACTTATTACTTATTACTTATTACTTATTACTTATTACTTATTACTTATTACTTATTACTTATTACTTATTACTTATTACTTATTACTTATTACTTATTACTTATTACTTATTACTTATTACTTATTACTTATTACTTATTACTTATTACTTATTACTTATTACTTATTACTTATTACTTATTACTTATTACTTATTACTTATTACTTATTACTTATTACTTATTACTTATTACTTATTACTTATTACTTATTACTTATTACTTATTACTTATTACTTATTACTTATTACTTATTACTTATTACTTATTACTTATTACTTATTACTTATTACTTATTACTTATTACTTATTACTTATTACTTATTACTTATTACTTATTACTTATTACTTATTACTTATTACTTATTACTTATTACTTATTACTTATTACTTATTACTTATTACTTATTACTTATTACTTATTACTTATTACTTATTACTTATTACTTATTACTTATTACTTATTACTTATTACTTATTACTTATTACTTATTACTTATTACTTATTACTTATTACTTATTACTTATTACTTATTACTTATTACTTATTACTTATTACTTATTACTTATTACTTATTACTTATTACTTATTACTTATTACTTATTACTTATTACTTATTACTTATTACTTATTACTTATTACTTATTACTTATTACTTATTACTTATTACTTATTACTTATTACTTATTACTTATTACTTATTACTTATTACTTATTACTTATTACTTATTACTTATTACTTATTACTTATTACTTATTACTTATTACTTATTACTTATTACTTATTACTTATTACTTATTACTTATTACTTATTACTTATTACTTATTACTTATTACTTATTACTTATTACTTATTACTTATTACTTATTACTTATTACTTATTACTTATTACTTATTACTTATTACTTATTACTTATTACTTATTACTTATTACTTATTACTTATTACTTATTACTTATTACTTATTACTTATTACTTATTACTTATTACTTATTACTTATTACTTATTACTTATTACTTATTACTTATTACTTATTACTTATTACTTATTACTTATTACTTATTACTTATTACTTATTACTTATTACTTATTACTTATTACTTATTACTTATTACTTATTACTTATTACTTATTACTTATTACTTATTACTTATTACTTATTACTTATTACTTATTACTTATTACTTATTACTTATTACTTATTACTTATTACTTATTACTTATTACTTATTACTTATTACTTATTACTTATTACTTATTACTTATTACTTATTACTTATTACTTATTACTTATTACTTATTACTTATTACTTATTACTTATTACTTATTACTTATTACTTATTACTTATTACTTATTACTTATTACTTATTACTTATTACTTATTACTTATTACTTATTACTTATTACTTATTACTTATTACTTATTACTTATTACTTATTACTTATTACTTATTACTTATTATTACTTATTACTTATTACTTATTACTTATTACTTATTACTTATTACTTATTACTTATTACTTATTACTTATTACTTATTACTTATTACTTATTACTTATTACTTATTACTTATTACTTATTACTTATTACTTATTACTTATTACTTATTACTTATTACTTATTACTTATTACTTATTACTTATTACTTATTACTTATTACTTATTACTTATTACTTATTACTTATTACTTATTACTTATTACTTATTACTTATTACTTATTACTTATTACTTATTACTTATTACTTATTACTTATTACTTATTACTTATTACTTATTACTTATTACTTATTACTTATTACTTATTACTTATTACTTATTACTTATTACTTATTACTTATTACTTATTACTTATTACTTATTACTTATTACTTATTACTTATTACTTATTACTTATTACTTATTACTTATTACTTATTACTTATTACTTATTACTTATTACTTATTACTTATTACTTATTACTTATTACTTATTACTTATTACTTATTACTTATTACTTATTACTTATTACTTATTACTTATTACTTATTACTTATTACTTATTACTTATTACTTATTACTTATACTTATTACTTATTACTTATTACTTATTACTTATTACTTATTACTTATTACTTATTACTTATTACTTATTACTTATTACTTATTACTTATTACTTATTACTTATTACTTATTACTTATTACTTATTACTTATTACTTATTACTTATTACTTATTACTTATTACTTATTACTTATTACTTATTACTTATTACTTATTACTTATTACTTATTACTTATTACTTATTACTTATTACTTATTACTTATTACTTATTACTTATTACTTATTACTTATTACTTATTACTTATTACTTATTACTTATTACTTATTACTTATTACTTATTACTTATTACTTATTACTTATTACTTATTACTTATTACTTATTACTTATTACTTATTACTTATTACTTATTACTTATTACTTATTACTTATTACTTATTACTTATTACTTATTACTTATTACTTATTACTTATTACTTATTACTTATTACTTATTACTTATTACTTATTACTTATTACTTATTACTTATTACTTATTACTTATTACTTATTACTTATTACTTATTACTTATTACTTATTACTTATTACTTATTACTTATTACTTATTACTTATTACTTATTACTTATTACTTATTACTTATTACTTATTACTTATTACTTATTACTTATTACTTATTACTTATTACTTATTACTTATTACTTATTACTTATTACTTATTACTTATTACTTATTACTTATTACTTATTACTTATTACTTATATTACTTATTACTTATTACTTATTACTTATTACTTATTACTTATTACTTATTACTTATTACTTATTACTTATTACTTATTACTTATTACTTATTACTTATTACTTATTACTTATAACTTATTACTTATTACTTATTACTTATTACTTATTACTTATTACTTATTACTTATTACTTATTACTTATTACTTATTACTTATTACTTATTACTTATTACTTATTACTTATTACTTATTACTTATTACTTATTACTTATTACTTATTACTTATTACTTATTACTTATTACTTATTACTTATTACTTATTACTTATTACTTATTACTTATTACTTATTACTTATTACTTATTACTTATTACTTATTACTTATTACTTATTACTTATTACTTATTACTTATTACTTATTACTTATTACTTATTACTTATTACTTATTACTTATTACTTATTACTTATTACTTATTACTTATTACTTATTACTTATTACTTATTACTTATTACTTATTACTTATTACTTATTACTTATTACTTATTACTTATTACTTATTACTTATTACTTATTACTTATTACTTATTACTTATTACTTATTACTTATTACTTATTACTTATTACTTATTACTTATTACTTATTACTTATTACTTATTACTTATTACTTATTACTTATTACTTATTACTTATTACTTATTACTTATTACTTATTACTTATTACTTATTACTTATTACTTATTACTTATTACTTATTACTTATTACTTATTACTTATTACTTATTACTATTACTTATTACTTATTACTTATTACTTATTACTTATTACTTATTACTTATTACTTATTACTTATTACTTATTACTTATTACTTATTACTTATTACTTATTACTTATTACTTATTACTTATTACTTATTACTTATTACTTATTACTTATTACTTATTACTTATTACTTATTACTTATTACTTATTACTTATTACTTATTACTTATTACTTATTACTTATTACTTATTACTTATTACTTATTACTTATTACTTATTACTTATTACTTATTACTTATTACTTATTACTTATTACTTATTACTTATTACTTATTACTTATTACTTATTACTTATTACTTATTACTTATTACTTATTACTTATTACTTATTACTTATTACTTATTACTTATTACTTATTACTTATTACTTATTACTTATTACTTATTACTTATTACTTATTACTTATTACTTATTACTTATTACTTATTACTTATTACTTATTACTTATTACTTATTACTTATTACTTATTACTTATTACTTATTACTTATTACTTATTACTTATTACTTATTACTTATTACTTATTACTTATTACTTATTACTTATTACTTATTACTTATTACTTATTACTTATTACTTATTACTTATTACTTATTACTTATTACTTATTACTTATTACTTATTACTTATTACTTATTACTTATTACTTATTACTTATTACTTATTACTTATTACTTATTACTTATTACTTATTACTTATTACTTATTACTTATTACTTATTACTTATTACTTATTACTTATTACTTATTACTTATTACTTATTACTTATTACTTATTACTTATTACTTATTACTTATTACTTATTACTTATTACTTATTACTTATTACTTATTACTTATTACTTATTACTTATTACTTATTACTTATTACTTATTACTTATTACTTATTACTTATTACTTATTACTTATTACTTATTACTTATTACTTATTACTTATTACTTATTACTTATTACTTATTACTTATTACTTATTACTTATTACTTATTACTTATTACTTATTACTTATTACTTATTACTTATTACTTATTACTTATTACTTATTACTTATTACTTATTACTTATTACTTATTACTTATTACTTATTACTTATTACTTATTACTTATTACTTATTACTTATTACTTATTACTTATTACTTATTACTTATTACTTATTACTTATTACTTATTACTTATTACTTATTACTTATTACTTATTACTTATTACTTATTACTTATTACTTATTACTTATTACTTATTACTTATTACTTATTACTTATTACTTATTACTTATTACTTATTACTTATTACTTATTACTTATTACTTATTACTTATTACTTATTACTTATTACTTATTACTTATTACTTATTACTTATTACTTATTACTTATTACTTATTACTTATTACTTATTACTTATTACTTATTACTTATTACTTATTACTTATTACTTATTACTTATTACTTATTACTTATTACTTATTACTTATTACTTATTACTTATTACTTATTACTTATTACTTATTACTTATTACTTATTACTTATTACTTATTACTTATTACTTATTACTTATTACTTATTACTTATTACTTATTACTTATTACTTATTACTTATTACTTATTACTTATTACTTATTACTTATTACTTATTACTTATTACTTATTACTTATTACTTATTACTTATTACTTATTACTTATTACTTATTACTTATTACTTATTACTTATTACTTATTACTTATTACTTATTACTTATTACTTATTACTTATTACTTATTACTTATTACTTATTACTTATTACTTATTACTTATTACTTATTACTTATTACTTATTATTACTTATTACTTATTACTTATTACTTATTACTTATTACTTATTACTTATTACTTATTACTTATTACTTATTACTTATTACTTATTACTTATTACTTATTACTTATTACTTATTACTTATTACTTATTACTTATTACTTATTACTTATTACTTATTACTTATTACTTATTACTTATTACTTATTACTTATTACTTATTACTTATTACTTATTACTTATTACTTATTACTTATTACTTATTACTTATTACTTATTACTTATTACTTATTACTTATTACTTATTACTTATTACTTATTACTTATTACTTATTACTTATTACTTATTACTTATTACTTATTACTTATTACTTATTACTTATTACTTATTACTTATTACTTATTACTTATTACTTATTACTTATTACTTATTACTTATTACTTATTACTTATTACTTATTACTTATTACTTATTACTTATTACTTATTACTTATTACTTATTACTTATTACTTATTACTTATTACTTATTACTTATTACTTATTACTTATTACTTATTACTTATTACTTATTACTTATTACTTATTACTTATTACTTATTACTTATTACTTATTACTTATTACTTATTACTTATTACTTATTACTTATTACTTATTACTTATTACTTATTACTTATTACTTATTACTTATTACTTATTACTTATTACTTATTACTTATTACTTATTACTTATTACTTATTACTTATTACTTATTACTTATTACTTATTACTTATTACTTATTACTTATTACTTATTACTTATTACTTATTACTTATTACTTATTACTTATTACTTATTACTTATTACTTATTACTTATTACTTATTACTTATTACTTATTACTTATTACTTATTACTTATTACTTATTACTTATTACTTATTACTTATTACTTATTACTTATTACTTATTACTTATTACTTATTACTTATTACTTATTACTTATTACTTATTACTTATTACTTATTACTTATTACTTATTACTTATTACTTATTACTTATTACTTATTACTTATTACTTATTACTTATTACTTATTACTTATTACTTATTACTTATTACTTATTACTTATTACTTATTACTTATTACTTATTACTTATTACTTATTACTTATTACTTATTACTTATTACTTATTACTTATTACTTATTACTTATTACTTATTACTTATTACTTATTACTTATTACTTATTACTTATTACTTATTACTTATTACTTATTACTTATTACTTATTACTTATTACTTATTACTTATTACTTATTACTTATTACTTATTACTTATTACTTATTACTTATTACTTATTACTTATTACTTATTACTTATTACTTATTACTTATTACTTATTACTTATTACTTATTACTTATTACTTATTACTTATTACTTATTACTTATTACTTATTACTTATTACTTATTACTTATTACTTATTACTTATTACTTATTACTTATTACTTATTACTTATTACTTATTACTTATTACTTATTACTTATTACTTATTACTTATTACTTATTACTTATTACTTATTACTTATTACTTATTACTTATTACTTATTACTTATTACTTATTACTTATTACTTATTACTTATTACTTATTACTTATTACTTATTACTTATTACTTATTACTTATTACTTATTACTTATTACTTATTACTTATTACTTATTACTTATTACTTATTACTTATTACTTATTACTTATTACTTATTACTTATTACTTATTACTTATTACTTATTACTTATTACTTATTACTTATTACTTATTACTTATTACTTATTACTTATTACTTATTACTTATTACTTATTACTTATTACTTATTACTTATTACTTATTACTTATTACTTATTACTTATTACTTATTACTTATTACTTATTACTTATTACTTATTACTTATTACTTATTACTTATTACTTATTACTTATTACTTATTACTTATTACTTATTACTTATTACTTATTACTTATTACTTATTACTTATTACTTATTACTTATTACTTATTACTTATTACTTATTACTTATTACTTATTACTTATTACTTATTACTTATTACTTATTACTTATTACTTATTACTTATTACTTATTACTTATTACTTATTACTTATTACTTATTACTTATTACTTATTATTACTTATTACTTATTACTTTTTATTATTACTTATTACTTATTACTTATTACTTATTACTTATTACTTATTACTTATTACTTATTACTTATTACTTATTACTTATTACTTATTACTTATTACTTATTACTTATTACTTATTACTTATTACTTATTACTTATTACTTATTACTTATTACTTATTACTTATTACTTATTACTTATTACTTATTACTTATTACTTATTACTTATTACTTATTACTTATTACTTATTACTTATTACTTATTACTTATTACTTATTACTTATTACTTATTACTTATTACTTATTACTTATTACTTATTACTTATTACTTATTACTTATTACTTATTACTTATTACTTATTACTTATTACTTATTACTTATTACTTATTACTTATTACTTATTACTTATTACTTATTACTTATTACTTATTACTTATTACTTATTACTTATTACTTATTACTTATTACTTATTACTTATTACTTATTACTTATTACTTATTACTTATTACTTATTACTTATTACTTATTACTTATTACTTATTACTTATTACTTATTACTTATTACTTATTACTTATTACTTATTACTTATTACTTATTACTTATTACTTATTACTTATTACTTATTACTTATTACTTATTACTTATTACTTATTACTTATTACTTATTACTTATTACTTATTACTTATTACTTATTACTTATTACTTATTACTTATTACTTATTACTTATTACTTATTACTTATTACTTATTACTTATTACTTATTACTTATTACTTATTACTTATTACTTATTACTTATTACTTATTACTTATTACTTATTACTTATTACTTATTACTTATTACTTATTACTTATTACTTATTACTTATTACTTATTACTTATTACTTATTACTTATTACTTATTACTTATTACTTATTACTTATTACTATTACTTATTACTTATTACTTATTACTTATTACTTATTACTTATTACTTATTACTTATTACTTATTACTTATTACTTATTACTTATTACTTATTACTTATTACTTATTACTTATTACTTATTACTTATTACTTATTACTTATTACTTATTACTTATTACTTATTACTTATTACTTATTACTTATTACTTATTACTTATTACTTATTACTTATTACTTATTACTTATTACTTATTACTTATTACTTATTACTTATTACTTATTACTTATTACTTATTACTTATTACTTATTACTTATTACTTATTACTTATTACTTATTACTTATTACTTATTACTTATTACTTATTACTTATTACTTATTACTTATTACTTATTACTTATTACTTATTACTTATTACTTATTACTTATTACTTATTACTTATTACTTATTACTTATTACTTATTACTTATTACTTATTACTTATTACTTATTACTTATTACTTATTACTTATTACTTATTACTTATTACTTATTACTTATTACTTATTACTTATTACTTATTACTTATTACTTATTACTTATTACTTATTACTTATTACTTATTACTTATTACTTATTACTTATTACTTATTACTTATTACTTATTACTTATTACTTATTACTTATTACTTATTACTTATTACTTATTACTTATTACTTATTACTTATTACTTATTACTTATTACTTATTACTTATTACTTATTACTTATTACTTATTACTTATTACTTATTACTTATTACTTATTACTTATTACTTATTACTTATTACTTATTACTTATTACTTATTACTTATTACTTATTACTTATTACTTATTACTTATTACTTATTACTTTTTACTTATTACTTATTACTTATTACTTATTACTTATTACTTATTACTTATTACTTATTACTTATTACTTATTACTTATTACTTATTACTTATTACTTATTACTTATTACTTATTACTTATTACTTATTACTTATTACTTATTACTTATTACTTATTACTTATTACTTATTACTTATTACTTATTACTTATTACTTATTACTTATTACTTATTACTTATTACTTATTACTTATTACTTATTACTTATTACTTATTACTTATACTTATTACTTATTACTTATTACTTATTACTTATTACTTATTACTTATTACTTATTACTTATTACTTATTACTTATTACTTATTACTTATTACTTATTACTTATTACTTATTACTTATTACTTATTACTTATTACTTATTACTTATTACTTATTACTTATTACTTATTACTTATTACTTATTACTTATTACTTATTACTTATTACTTATTACTTATTACTTATTACTTATTACTTATTACTTATTACTTATTACTTATTACTTATTACTTATTACTTATTACTTATTACTTATTACTTATTACTTATTACTTATTACTTATTACTTATTACTTATTACTTATTACTTATTACTTATTACTTATTACTTATTACTTATTACTTATTACTTATTACTTATTACTTATTACTTATTACTTATTACTTATTACTTATTACTTATTACTTATTACTTATTACTTATTACTTATTACTTATTACTTATTACTTATTACTTATTACTTATTACTTATTACTTATTACTTATTACTTATTACTTATTACTTATTACTTATTACTTATTACTTATTACTTATTACTTATTACTTATTACTTATTACTTATTACTTATTACTTATTACTTATTACTTATTACTTATTACTTATTACTTATTACTTATTACTTATTACTTATTACTTATTACTTATTACTTATTACTTATTACTTATTACTTATTACTTATTACTTATTACTTATTACTTATTACTTATTACTTATTACTTATTACTTATTACTTATTACTTATTACTTATTACTTATTACTTATTACTTATTATTTATTACTTATTACTTATTACTTATTACTTATTACTTATTACTTATTACTTATTACTTATTACTTATTACTTATTACTTATTACTTATTACTATTACTTATTACTTATTACTTATTACTTATTACTTATTACTTATACTTATTACTTATTACTTATTACTTATTACTTATTACTTATTACTTATTACTTATTACTTATTACTTATTACTTATTACTTATTACTTATTACTTATTACTTATTACTTATTACTTATTACTTATTACTTATTACTTATTACTTATTACTTATTACTTATTACTTATTACTTATTACTTATTACTTATTACTATTACTTATTACTTATTACTTATTACTTATTACTTATTACTTATTACTTATTACTTATTACTTATTACTTATTACTTATTACTTATTACTTATTACTTATTACTTATTACTTATTACTTATTACTTATTACTTATTACTTATTACTTATTACTTATTACTTATTACTTATTACTTATTACTTATTACTTATTACTTATTACTTATTACTTATTACTTATTACTTATTACTTATTACTTATTACTTATTACTTATTACTTATTACTTATTACTTATTACTTATTACTTATTACTTATTACTTATTACTTATTACTTATTACTTATTACTTATTACTTATTACTTATTACTTATTACTTATTACTTATTACTTATTACTTATTACTTATTACTTATTACTTATTACTTATTACTTATTACTTATTACTTATTACTTATTACTTATTACTTATTACTTATTACTTATTACTTATTACTTATTACTTATTACTTATTACTTATTACTTATTACTTATTACTTATTACTTATTACTTATTACTTATTACTTATTACTTATTACTTATTACTTATTACTTATTACTTATTACTTATTACTTATTACTTATTACTTATTACTTATTACTTATTACTTATTACTTATTACTTATTACTTATTACTTATTACTTATTACTTATTACTTATTACTTATTACTTATTACTTATTACTTATTACTTATTACTTATTACTTATTACTTATTACTTATTACTTATTACTTATTACTTATTACTTATTACTTATTACTTATTACTTATTACTTATTACTTATTACTTATTACTTATTACTTATTACTTATTACTTATTACTTATTACTTATTACTTATTACTTATTACTTATTACTTATTATTATTACTTATTACTTATTACTTATTACTTATTACTTATTACTTATTACTTATTACTTATTACTTATTACTTATTACTTATTACTTATTACTTATTACTTATTACTTATTACTTATTACTTATTACTTATTACTTATTACTTATTACTTATTACTTATTACTTATTACTTATTACTTATTACTTATTACTTATTACTTATTACTTATTACTTATTACTTATTACTTATTACTTATTACTTATTACTTATTACTTATTACTTATTACTTATTACTTATTACTTATTACTTATTACTTATTACTTATTACTTATTACTTATTACTTATTACTTATTACTTATTACTTATTACTTATTACTTATTACTTATTACTTATTACTTATTACTTATTACTTATTACTTATTACTTATTACTTATTACTTATTACTTATTACTTATTACTTATTACTTATTACTTATTACTTATTACTTATTACTTATTACTTATACTTATTACTTATTACTTATTACTTATTACTTATTACTTATTACTTATTACTTATTACTTATTACTTATTACTTATTACTTATTACTTATTACTTATTACTTATTACTTATTACTTATTACTTATTACTTATTACTTATTACTTATTACTTATTACTTATTACTTATTACTTATTACTTATTACTTATTACTTATTACTTATTACTTATTACTTATTACTTATTACTTATTATTATTACTTATTACTTATTACTTATTACTTATACTTATTACTTATTACTTATTACTTATTACTTATTACTTATTACTTATTACTTATTACTTATTACTTATTACTTATTACTTATTACTTATTACTTATTACTTATTACTTAATACTTATTACTTATTACTTATTACTTATTACTTATTACTTAATAAGTAATAAGTAATAAGTAATATAAGTAATAAGTAATAAGTAATAAGTAATAAGTAATAAGTAATAAGTAATAAGTAATAAGTAATAAGTAATAAGTAATAAGTAATAAGTAATAAGTAATAAGTAAAAAGTAATAAGTAATAAGTAATAAGTAATAAGTAATAAGTAATAAGTAATAAGTAATAAGTAATAAGTAATAAGTAATAAGTAATAAGTAATAAGTAATAAGTAATAAGTAATAAGTAATAAGTAATAAGTAATAAGTAATAAGTAATAAGTAATAAGTAATAAGTAATAAGTAATAAGTAAAGTAATAAGTAATAAGTAATAAGTAATAAGTAATAAGTAATAAGTAATAAGTAATAAGTAATAAGTAATAAGTAATAAGTAATAAGTAATAAGTAATAAGTAATAAGTAATAAGTAATAAGTAATAAGTAATAAGTAATAAGTAATAAGTAATAAGTAATAAGTAATAAGTAATAAGTAATAAGTAATAAGTAATAAGTAATAAGTAATAAGTAATAAGTAATAAGTAATAAGTAATAAGTAATAAGTAATAAGTAATAAGTAATAAGTAATAAGTAATAAGTAATAAGTAATAAGTAATAAGTAATAAGTAATAAGTAATAAGTAATAAGTAATAAGTAATAAGTAATAAGTAATAAGTAATAAGTAATAAGTAATAAGTAATAAGTAATAAGTAATAAGTAATAAGTAATAAGTAATAAGTAATAAGTAATAAGTAATAAGTAATAAGTAATAAGTAATAAGTAATAAGTAATAAGTAATAAGTAATAAGTAATAAGTAATAAGTAATAAGTAATAAGTAATAAGTAATAAGTAATAAGTAATAAGTAATAAGTAATAAGTAATAAGTAATAAGTAATAAGTAATAAGTAATAAGTAATAAGTAATAAGTAATAAGTAATAAGTAATAAGTAATAAGTAATAAGTAATAAGTAATAAGTAATAAGTAATAAGTAATAAGTAATAAGTAATAAGTAATAAGTAATAAGTAATAAGTAATAAGTAATAAGTAATAAGTAATAAGTAATAAGTAATAAGTAATAAGTAATAAGTAATAAGTAATAAGTAATAAGTAATAAGTAATAAGTAATAAGTAATAAGTAATAAGTAATAAGTATAATAAGTAATAAGTAATAAGTAATAAGTAATAAGTAATAAGTAATAAGTAATAAGTAATAAGTAATAAGTAATAAGTAATAAGTAATAAGTAATAAGTAATAAGTAATAAGTAATAAGTAATAAGTAATAAGTAATAAGTAATAAGTAATAAGTAATAAGTAATAAGTAATAAGTAATAAGTAATAAGTAATAAGTAATAAGTAAGTAATAAGTAATAAGTAATAAGTAATAAGTAATAAGTAATAAGTAATAAGTTATAAGTAATAAGTAATAAGTAATAAGTAATAAGTAATAAGTAATAAGTAATAAGTAATAAGTAATAAGTAATAAGTAATAAGTAATAAGTAATAAGTAATAAGTAATAAGTAATAAGTAATAAGTAATAAGTAATAAGTAATAAGTAATAAGTAATAAGTAATAAGTAATAAGTAATAAGTAATAAGTAATAAGTAATAAGTAATAAGTAATAAGTAATAAGTAATAAGTAATAAGTAATAAGTAATAAGTAATAAGTAATAAGTAATAAGTAATAAGTAATAAGTAATAAGTAATAAGTAATAAGTAATAAGTAATAAGTAATAAGTAATAAGTAATAAGTAATAAGTAATAAGTAATAAGTAATAAGTAATAAGTAATAAGTAATAAGTAATAAGTAATAAGTAATAAGTAATAAGTAATAAGTAATAAGTAATAAGTAATAAGTAATAAGTAATAAGTAATAAGTAATAAGTAATAAGTAATAAGTAATAAGTAATAAGTAATAAGTAATAAGTAATAAGTAATAAGTAATAAGTAATAAGTAATAAGTAATAAGTAATAAAGTAATAAGTAATAAGTAATAAGTAATAAGTAATAAGTAATAAGTAATAAGTAATAAGTAATAAGTAATAAGTAATAAGTAATAAGTAATAAGTAATAAGTAATAAGTAATAAGTAATAAGTAATAAGTAATAAGTAATAAGTAATAAGTAATAAGTAATAAGTAATAAGTAATAAGTAATAAGTAATAAGTAATAAGTAATAAGTAATAAGTAATAAGTAATAAGTAATAAGTAATAAGTAATAAGTAATAAGTAATAAGTAATAAGTAATAAGTAATAAGTAATAAGTAATAAGTATAAGTAATAAGTAATAAGTAATAAGTAATAAGTAATAAGTAATAAGTAATAAGTAATAAGTAATAAGTAATAAGTAATAAGTAATAAGTAATAAGTAATAAGTAATAAGTAATAAGTAATAAGTAATAAGTAATAAGTAATAAGTAATAAGTAATAAGTAATAAGTAATAAGTAATAAGTAATAAGTAATAAGTAATAAGTAATAAGTAATAAGTAATAAGTAATAAGTAATAAGTAATAAGTAATAAGTAATAAGTAATAAGTAATAATAATAAGTAATAAGTAATAAGTAATAAGTAATAAGTAATAAGTAATAAGTAATAAGTAATAAGTAATAAGTAATAAGTAATAAGTAATAAGTAATAAGTAATAAGTAATAAGTAATAAGTAATAAGTAATAAGTAATAAGTAATAAGTAATAAGTAATAAGTAATAAGTAATAAGTAATAAGTAATAAGTAATAAGTAATAAGTAATAAGTAATAAGTAATAAGTAATAAGTAATAAGTAATAAGTAATAAGTAATAAGTAATAAGTAATAAGTAATAAGTAATAAGTAATAAGTAATAAGTAATAAGTAATAAGTAATAAGTAATAAGTAATAAGTAATAAGTAATAAGTAATAAGTAATAAGTAATAAGTAATAAGTAATAAGTAATAAGTAATAAGTAATAAGTAATAAGTAATAAGTAATAAATAAGTAATAAGTAATAAGTAATAAGTAATAAGTAATAAGTAATAAGTAATAAGTAATAAGTAATAAGTAATAAGTAATAAGTAATAAGTAATAAGTAATAAGTAATAAGTAATAAGTAATAAGTAATAAGTAATAAGTAATAAGTAATAAGTAATAAGTAATAAGTAATAAGTAATAAGTAATAAGTAATAAGTAATAAGTAATAAGTAATAAGTAATAAGTAATAAGTAATAAGTAATAAATAATAAGTAATAAGTAATAAGTAATAAGTAATAAGTAATAAGTAATAAGTAATAAGTAATAAGTAATAAGTAATAAGTAATAAGTAATAAGTAATAAGTAATAAGTAATAAGTAATAAGTAATAAGTAATAAGTAATAAGTAATAAGTAATAAGTAATAAGTAATAAGTAATAAGTAATAAGTAATAAGTAATAAGTAATAAGTAATAAGTAATAAGTAATAAGTAATAAGTAATAAGTAATAAGTAATAAGTAATAAGTAATAAGTAATAAGTAATAAGTAATAAGTAATAAGTAATAAGTAATAAGTAATAAGTAATAAGTAATAAGTAATAAGTAATAAGTAATAAGTAATAAGTAATAAGTAATAAGTAATAAGTAATAAGTAATAAGTAATAAGTAATAAGTAATAAGTAATAAGTAATAAGTAATAAGTAATAAGTAATAAGTAATAAGTAATAAGTAATAAGTAATAAGTAATAAGTAATAAGTAATAAGTAATAAGTAATAAGTAATAAGTAATAAGTAATAAGTAATAAGTAATAAGTAATAAGTAATAAGTAATAAGTAATAAGTAATAAGTAATAAGTAATAAGTAATAAGTAATAAGTAATAAGTAATAAGTAATAAGTAATAAGTAATAAGTAATAAGTAATAAGTAATAAGTAATAAAGTAATAAGTAATAAGTAATAAGTAATAAGTAATAAGTAATAAGTAATAAGTAATAAGTAATAAGTAATAAGTAATAAGTAATAAGTAATAAGTAATAAGTAATAAGTAATAAGTAATAAGTAATAAGTAATAAGTAATAAGTAATAAGTAATAAGTAATAAGTAATAAGTAATAAGTAATAAGTAATAAGTAATAAGTAATAAGTAATAAGTAATAAGTAATAAGTAATAAGTAATAAGTAATAAGTAATAAGTAATAAGTAATAAGTAATAAGTAATAAGTAATAAGTAATAAGTAATAAGTAATAAGTAATAAGTAATAAGTAATAAGTAATAAGTAATAAGTAATAAGTAATAAGTAATAAGTAATAAGTAATAAGTAATAAGTAATAAGTAATAAGTAATAAGTAATAAGTAATAAGTAAGTAATAAGTAATAAGTAATAAGTAATAAGTAATAAGTAATAAGTAATAAGTAATAAGTAATAAGTAATAAGTAATAAGTAATAAGTAATAAGTAATAAGTAATAAGTAATAAGTAATAAGTAATAAGTAATAAGTAATAAGTAATAAGTAATAAGTAATAAGTAATAAGTAATAAGTAATAAGTAATAAGTAATAAGTAATAAGTAATAAGTAATAAGTAATAAGTAATAAGTAATAAGTAATAAGTAATAAGTAATAAGTAATAAGTAATAAGTAATAAGTAATAAGTAATAAGTAATAAGTAATAAGTAATAAGTAATAAGTAATAAGTAATAAGTAATAAGTAATAAGTAATAAGTAATAAGTAATAAGTAATAAGTAATAAGTAATAAGTAATAAGTAATAAGTAATAGTAATAAGTAATAAGTAATAAGTAATAAGTAATAAGTAATAAGTAATAAGTAATAAGTAATAAGTAATAAGTAATAAGTAATAAGTAATAAGTAATAAGTAATAAGTAATAAGTAATAAGTAATAAGTAATAAGTAATAAGTAATAAGTAATAAGTAATAAGTAATAAGTAATAAGTAATAAGTAATAAGTAATAAGTAATAAGTAATAAGTAATAAGTAATAAGTAATAAGTAATAAGTAATAAGTAATAAAGTAATAAGTAATAAGTAATAAGTAATAAGTAATAAGTAATAAGTAATAAGTAATAAGTAATAAGTAATAAGTAATAAAGTAATAAGTAATAAGTAATAAGTAATAAGTAATAAGTAATAAGTAATAAGTAATAAGTAATAAGTAATAAGTAATAAGTAATAAGTAATAAGTAATAAGTAATAAGTAATAAGTAATAAGTAATAAGTAATAAGTAATAAGTAATAAGTAATAAGTAATAAGTAATAAGTAATAAGTAATAAGTAATAAGTAATAAGTAATAAGTAATAAGTAATAAGTAATAAGTAATAAGTAATAAGTAATAAGTAATAAGTAATAAGTAATAAGTAATAAGTAATAAGTAGTAAGTAATAAGTAATAAGTAATAAGTAATAAGTAATAAGTAATAAGTAATAAGTAATAAGTAATAAGTAATAAGTAATAAGTAATAAGTAATAAGTAATAAGTAATAAGTAATAAGTAATAAGTAATAAGTAATAAGTAATAAGTAATAAGTAATAAGTAATAAGTAATAAGTAATAAGTAATAAGTAATAAGTAATAAGTAATAAGTAATAAGTAATAAGTAATAAGTAATAAGTAATAAGTAATAAGTAATAAGTAATAAGTAATAAGTAATAAGTAATAAGTAATAAGTAATAAGTAATAAGTAATAAGTAATAAGTAATAAGTAATAAGTAATAAGTAATAAGTAATAAGTAATAAGTAATAAGTAATAAGTAATAAGTAATAAGTAATAAGTAATAAGTAATAAGTAATAAGTAATAAGTAATAAGTAATAAGTAATAAGTAATAAGTAATAAGTAATAAGTAATAAGTAATAAGTAATAAGTAATAAGTAAGTAATAAGTAATAAGTAATAAGTAATAAGTAATAAGTAATAAGTAATAAGTAATAAGTAATAAGTAATAAGTAATAAGTAATAAGTAATAAGTAATAAGTAATAAGTAATAAGTAATAAGTAATAAGTAATAAGTAATAAGTAATAAGTAATAAGTAATAAGTAATAAGTAATAAGTAATAAGTAATAAGTAATAAGTAATAAGTAATAAGTAATAAGTAATAAGTAATAAGTAATAAGTAATAAGTAATAAGTAATAAGTAATAAGTAATAAGTAATAAGTAATAAGTAATAAGTAATAAGTAATAAGTAAAAGTAATAAGTAATAAGTAATAAGTAATAAGTAATAAGTAATAAGTAATAAGTAATAAGTAATAAGAAATAAGAAATAAGTAAAAGTAATAAGTAATAAGTAATAAGTAATAAGTAATAAGTAATAAGTAATAAGTAATAAGTAATAAGTAATAAGTAATAAGTAATAAGTAATAAGTAATAAGTAATAAGTAATAAGTAATAAGTAATAAGTAATAAGTAATAAGTAATAAGTAATAAGTAATAAGTAATAAGTAATAAGTAATAAGTAATAAGTAATAAGTAATAAGTAATAAGTAATAAGTAATAAGTAATAAGTAATAAGTAATAAGTAATAAGTAATAAGTAATAAGTAATAAGTAATAAGTAATAAGTAATAAGTAATAAGTAATAAGTAATAAGTAATAAGTAATAAGTAATAAGTAATAAGTAATAAGTAATAAGTAATAAGTAATAAGTAATAAGTAATAAGTAATAAGTAATAAGTAATAAGTAATAAGTAATAAGTAATAAGTATAAGTAATAAGTAATAAGTAATAAGTAATAAGTAATAAGTAATAAGTAATAAGTAATAAGTAATAAGTAATAAGTAATAAGTAATAAGTAATAAGTAATAAGTAATAAGTAATAAGTAATAAGTAATAAGTAATAAGTAATAAGTAATAAGTAATAAGTAATAAGTAATAAGTAATAAGTAAAAGTATAAGTAATAAGTAATAAGTAATAAGTAATAAGTAATAAGTAATAAGTAATAAGTAATAAGTAATAAGTAATAAGTAATAAGTAATAAGTAATAAGTAATAAGTAATAAGTAATAAGTAATAAGTAATAAGTAATAAGTAATAAGTAATAAGTAATAAGTAATAAGTAATAAGTAATAAGTAATAAGTAATAAGTAATAAGTAATAAGTAATAAGTAATAAGTAATAAGTAATAAGTAATAAGTAATAAGTAATAAGTAATAAGTAATAAGTAATAAGTAATAAGTAATAAGTAATAAGTAATAAGTAATAAGTAATAAGTAATAAGTAATAAGTAATAAGTAATAAGTAATAAGTAATAAGTAATAAGTAATAAGTAATAAGTAATAAGTAATAAGTAATAAGTAATAAGTAATAAGTAATAAGTAATAAGTAATAAGTAATAAGTAATAAGTAATAAGTAATAAGTAATAAGTAATAAGTAATAAGTAATAAGTAATAAGTAATAAGTAATAAGTAATAAGTAATAAGTAATAAGTAATAAGTAATAAGTAATAAGTAATAAGTAATAAGTAATAAGTAATAAGTAATAAGTAATAAGTAATAAGTAATAAGTAATAAGTAATAAGTAATAAGTAATAAGTAATAAGTAATAAGTAATAAGTAATAAGTAATAAGTAATAAGTAATAAGTAATAAGTATAAGTAATAAGTAATAAGTAATAAGTAATAAGTAATAAGTAATAAGTAATAAGTAATAAGTAATAAGTAATAAGTAATAAGTAATAAGTAATAAGTAATAAGTAATAAGTAATAAGTAATAAGTAATAAGTAATAAGTATAAGTAATAAGTAATAAGTAATAAGTAATAAGTAATAAGTAATAAGTAATAAGTAATAAGTAATAAGTAATAAGTAATAAGTAATAAGTAATAAGTAATAAGTAATAAGTAATAAGTAATAAGTAATAAGTAATAAGTAATAAGTAATAAGTAATAAGTAATAAGTAATAAGTAATAAGTAATAAGTAATAAGTAATAAGTAATAAGTAATAAGTAATAAGTAATAAGTAAGTAATAAGTAATAAGTAATAAGTAATAAGTAATAAGTAATAAGTAATAAGTAATAAGTAATAAGTAATAAGTAATAAGTAATAAGTAATAAGTAATAAGTAATAAGTAATAAGTAATAAGTAATAAGTAATAAGTAATAAGTAATAAGTAATAAGTAATAAGTAATAAGTAATAAGTAATAAGTAATAAGTAATAAGTAATAAGTAATAAGTAATAAGTAATAAGTAATAAGTAATAAGTAATAAGTAATAAGTAATAAGTAATAAGTAATAAGTAATAAGTAATAAGTAATAAGTAATAAGTAATAAGTAATAAGTAATAAGTAAATAAGTAATAAGTAATAAGTAATAAGTAATAAGTAATAAGTAATAAGTAATAAGTAATAAGTAATAAGTAATAAGTAATAAGTAATAAGTAATAAGTAATAAGTAATAAGTAATAAGTAATAAGTAATAAGTAATAAGTAATAAGTAATAAGTAATAAGTAATAAGTAATAAGTAATAAGTAATAAGTAATAAGTAATAAGTAATAAGTAATAAGTAATAAGTAATAAGTAATAAGTAATAAGTAATAAGTAATAAGTAATAAGTAATAAGTAATAAGTAATAAGTAATAAGTAATAAGTAATAAGTAATAAGTAATAAGTAATAAGTAAAAGTAATAAGTAATAAGTAATAAGTAATAAGTAATAAGTAATAAGTAATAAGTAATAAGTAATAAGTAATAAGTAATAAGTAATAAGTAATAAGTAATAAGTAATAAGTAATAAGTAATAAGTAATAAGTAATAAGTAATAAGTAATAAGTAATAAGTAATAAGTAATAAGTAATAAGTAATAAGTAATAAGTAATAAGTAATAAGTAATAAGTAATAAGTAATAAGTAATAAGTAATAAGTAATAAGTAATAAGTAATAAGTAATAAGTAATAAGTAATAAGTAATAAGTAATAAGTAATAAGTAATAAGTAATAAAGTAATAAGTAATAAGTAATAAGTAATAAGTAAAGTAATAAGTAATAAGTAATAAGTAATAAGTAATAAGTAATAAGTAATAAGTAATAAGTAATAAGTAATAAGTAATAAGTAATAAGTAATAAGTAATAAGTAATAAGTAATAAGTAATAAGTAATAAGTAATAAGTAATAAGTAATAAGTAATAAGTAATAAGTAATAAGTAATAAGTAATAAGTAATAAGTAATAAGTAATAAGTAATAAGTAATAAGTAATAAGTAATAAGTAATAAGTAATAAGTAATAAGTAATAAGTAATAAGTAATAAGTAATAAGTAATAAGTAATAAGTAATAAGTAATAAGTAATAAGTAATAAGTAATAAGTAATAAGTAATAAAGTAATAAGTAATAAGTAATAAGTAATAAGTAATAAGTAATAAGTAATAAGTAATAAGTAATAAGTAATAAGTAATAAGTAATAAGTAATAAGTAATAAGTAATAAGTAATAAGTAATAAGTAATAAGTAATAAGTAATAAGTAATAAGTAATAAGTAATAAGTAATAAGTAATAAGTAATAAGTAATAAGTAATAAGTAATAAGTAATAAGTAATAAGTAATAAGTAATAAGTAATAAGTAATAAGTAATAAGTAATAAGTAATAAGTAATAAGTAATAAGTAATAAGTAATAAGTAATAAGTAATAAGTAATAAGTAATAAGTAATAAGTAATAAGTAATAAGTAATAAGTAATAAGTAATAAGTAATAAGTAATAAGTAATAAGTAATAAGTAATAAGTAATAAGTAATAAGTAATAAGTAATAAGTATAAGTAATAAGTAATAAGTAATAAGTAATAAGTAATAAGTAATAAGTAATAAGTAATAAGTAATAAGTAATAAGTAATAAGTAATAAGTAATAAGTAATAAGTAATAAGTAATAAGTAATAAGTAATAAGTATAAGTAATAAGTAATAAGTAATAATAATAAGTAATAAGTAATAAGTAATAAGTAATAAGTAATAAGTAATAAGTAATAAGTAATAAGTAATAAGTAATAAGTAATAAGTAATAAGTAATAAGTAATAAGTAATAAGTAATAAGTAATAAGTAATAAGTAATAAGTAATAAGTAATAAGTAATAAGTAATAAGTAATAAGTAATAAGTAATAAGTAATAAGTAATAAGTAATAAGTAATAAGTAATAAGTAATAAGTAATAAGTAATAAGTAATAAGTAATAAGTAATAAGTAATAAGTAATAAGTAATAAGTAATAAGTAATAAGTAATAAGTAATAAGTAATAAGTAATAAGTAATAAGTAATAAGTAATAAGTATAAGTAATAAGTAATAAGTAATAAGTATAAGTATAAGTAATAAGTAATAAGTAATAAGTAATAAGTAATAAGTAATAAGTAATAAGTAATAAGTAATAAGTAATAAGTAATAAGTAATAAGTAATAAGTAATAAGTAATAAGTAATAAGTAATAAGTAATAAGTAATAAGTAATAAGTAATAAGTAATAAGTAATAAGTAATAAGTAAAAGTAATAAGTAATAAGTAATAAGTAATAAGTAATAAGTAATAAGTAATAAGTAATAAGTAATAAGTAATAAGTAATAAGTAATAAGTAATAAGTAATAAGTAATAAGTAATAAGTAATAAGTAATAAGTAATAAGTAATAAGTAATAAGTAATAAGTAATAAGTAATAAGTAATAAGTAATAAGTAATAAGTAATAAGTAATAAGTAATAAGTAATAAGTAATAAGTAATAGTATAAGTATAAGTAATAAGTAATAAGTAATAAGTAATAAGTAATAAGTAATAAGTAATAAGTAATAAGTAATAAGTAATAAGTAATAGTAATAAGTAATAAGTAATAAGTAATAAGTAATAAGTAATAAGTAATAAGTAATAAGTAATAAGTAATAAGTAATAAGTAATAAGTAATAAGTAATAAGTAATAAGTAATAAGTAATAAGTAGGTAAGTAATAAGTAATAAGTAATAAGTATAAGTAATAAGTAATAAGTAATAAGTAATAAGTAATAAGTAATAAGTAATAAGTAATAAGTAATAAGTAATAAGTAATAAGTAATAAGTAATAAGTAATAAGTAATAAGTAATAAGTAATAAGTAATAAGTAATAAGTAATAAGTAATAAGTAATAAGTAATAAGTAATAAGTAATAAGTAATAAGTAATAAGTAATAAGTAATAAGTAATAAGTAATAAGTAATAAGTAATAAGTAATAAGTAATAAGTAATAAGTAATAAGTAATAAGTAATAAGTAATAAGTAATAAGTAATAAGTAATAAGTAATAAGTAATAAGTAATAATAAGTAATAAGTAATAAGTAATAAGTAAA